>CAHIKZ030001476.1:802500-822500 GCA_903632075.3 Acanthosepion pharaonis | reverse complement strand
TTATTCAGATTCCTACAATTACATAAGTTGTTATTTGTATTCTTATAATTAGTATTGCAGTTAATAACCTGTTGATTAGTCAAGTCTTTTGAATTCCTATACTTGTTAAAGACTATGTTGTTATGTTTTTAATTATCTGCTCTAGGTTATCAGCACAACTATATCCTTAATTTAAGGGTATTAGGATTAAATATTTTACTAAGTGGGTTAGTTTCAGGGTTGGGGAAATGTTTTTTGATTAGGTTTATAAATATACGCCCTAATTTAGTTTTTTGACCATAACATTGAAAATCATTTAAGAACCAAATAATCTTTCTAGATCTTCTTTTTCTTATTATGGTTTGCAATTAACAGGGTTTTTTATATTGAATAGTGGTATTTTTTTATCCACTATTTTTAGTGCAGAATTATAAAAATCACTATGTTTATTGAAAACCTCCTTATTATAAGAGTTAGTGATAATTCTAAATTCAATGGAAGATATATATATATATATATATATATATATATATATATATATATATATATATAAAAAAATAAATTTCATTAAGAAAATTATATATAAGATTGTTTCATTATAGAAATCTAAATCAAATTAAATGAATCAATTATTGGTTTAAAAAATTTTTTATATTGGATCATGTTATTTAAGTCATTTTATGTTTTTTAGTATCGTCCAAATTTCTTATCATATCTTGAAAGAAAAAAAAAAATAATTAACGCTTAAAATCGGTTCAAGTTATTGCAACTATATTTATATATATATAAATAATAATATTTTTATATATATATTTATTTATTTTAGACATTTTTATGTTTTAACGTTGTTTTTTATAGATAAAAGTATTTAAACAAATTGCTCTGTTTCTGATAAACAATATTAAATAACATTTACCGGCCTGAATGTCCGAGAAATTTTCATAGAAAATATTCGTTCTTTGACAGGATTCGAACCTGCATCCTATACGGAACAAGTCATTTACGTTTGACGTGCCTTGACCGCTCGTATATTAAAATAGAACCTTTCGGTAGACAAGGTCAAAAACTGCTTATTGAAGATAAATAATTTGTATCTATAAATAACAACGTTAAAAAATAAAAAATGTCTTTAATAAATAAATTGTCGGACCTTTAAACCATTTCTTAATATATGATAAAATTTGTTTACATTTGATACGCCAGAGCAGTTATGAATGTACGAAATTCATGGAAGATTGAAAACAGGATAAAACAGGAGACATTGCAACTTAATTTTAATAATTATTTGGATGGTTTCGGTTCTCGTTTTTGAAACATGAGAACTCTTATGTAAAAAAGGAATCATATTTTTAAACAAAAAAATATTATTATAATAAAGCTCTACTTCTGTATGGAGCACTGTCTTCTTAAAAAAAAAAAAAAAAAATACTAAGGAACACCGGATTATGCACCCAACGTGTTCTTTTCTATTTTCTGCATACCTACGCACTTATATATATATATATATATATATATATATATATATATTTTCATAAAATATGTAATGTGTGTGTGTGTAATGAACAAAACGTCAATATATTTTTTATTTTAACCAGATGCAAAGTAATTATAAGTAGGATGATTTCGCTATAATGAAGATCGTTAAACGGCATATTTCTAAATATAATTCCATAAAAAAAAAATGTATCATGTATTACAGAAAATGGAAAATGCCAAACCTCGTTGTTACTAATCCAAATAACACCATCAAAACTAAACTAACGATGACCGATATAGTGTATCAATTTCATTGCCTAGGATAAGACTGTTTCTTTTCATACGTCAAATGCCTGCAACGGACGTACAAAAAAATTTATAGACGCCTCATCGTGTCAGTTATCTGATTAAAGTATATAAAAATATATTATATATCAATAATTTATGAAATTTTATTAAATGAAGATTCTGGTCAAAAATAATATATACATACACACATATATAAATAAAAAATGGCTTAAATAATTTGTAGGTCTGATGAATTGATCGTATTTATGATTCCAATGGAATAAATTATGACCATGGAATATTAGTTTTAAGGTTCTTTTTATTATATCTTTTTCTGTCCTGGACATTGAGTTCTACCTTAAATTCTTCCTCTTGGATTTATTTTTTATACAAATATATATGTATGTGTATGTATGTATGTATATATATTTATATATTTTAGATATATGATTGCATATATATGTGTATATTTACCACTAATATTATCTCTCTCTCTCTCTATATATATATATATATATATATATATATATATGTGTGTGTGTGTGTGTGTGTGTGTGTGTGTGTGACGTAACAGGCCCAAATAGTAATATTCCATGGTAATAATTTATTACATTGGAATCGTAATCAGGATCCAATTCAAAAAGAAATCGGGAAATATAACTCCGAGTATGTGTGCAAATATATAGAAAAATAGGAAAGAACA
The DNA here is from genome assembly GCA_903632075.3 of Acanthosepion pharaonis. Classification (NCBI taxonomy): domain Eukaryota; kingdom Metazoa; phylum Mollusca; class Cephalopoda; order Sepiida; family Sepiidae; genus Acanthosepion; species Acanthosepion pharaonis. The sequence goes on along the minus strand of CAHIKZ030001476.1, from coordinate 820,054 downwards.
CGTTAGGTAAATAATCAGAAATTCTTTAGTATTTTTGTTTTTATTTAAAAAAAAACAAAAACAATAATACATGAATAGAGCCTAAATTATAATTATTTTTTTTTAATGTTTCAAAAAAATTATTAAAATTAAAATGAATTAAAGTATCAAAGTCTGTTTCCACCTCAAGCAAAATTTTTGGAATAACTAATCTTGAAATACTATAATTAAATTTAATTTTACTAACTATATTGAAGTTTTGAGTTCTTGTTTTTTGAACATGAGAACTCTTATGTTTTAGTAAGGAATCATATTTTTTAAAAAATAATTTTGTATATATATATATATATATATATATATATATATATATATATATATATATATAAAAAAAGAAGGAGAAACCGCAAACGTTTTTTGGTTGTAATGTGGATGTTTTTAAAATGTGATTTTAAAATGTGATTGGCGTGTTGAGTTGAAATCTCAGCCGAGATCATTCACTTTTACACTAATACCTTCGGGAAAGGTATGAATCCTCTTCATTCAAGGCTATGGTTGAAATCGCTGTTCATACTAAGCGATCTAGCTTTGTTAAGCAAAGCAAATAAGTGCAGTTCCTGTGATCATTCGAGTACCGAGGTGTTTTAAAAAACCCAAGGAAAACAACTTCCATGTCGATTCTGAAATAGAACCATTGAGCAGCAAACATACTTCGAAAATATTGGATACAGCCTGTTGATGAAAGGAACAAATGCCTGTTTATCAAGTTTATAGGTCACATGAAAATAAACACCTTACCAGCAACCAATATTATATGCTATGCCGAAGGAAAATAAGAATAATAACAATAATAAAAGAAATAAAAAAAATAATTAAGATGAATTAAAATTAAAAAGAAGTTAAAAGAAATTTAAAATTAAAAAAAAGTTAAAATAAATAAAAAAGTTTTTAAAGAAATACAAAACATGTTCTCACGATTACAGCCCGTAACTTACGAAGGGCTTTATCGATGTAAAATATGTATTTTTTTTTGTTTTGTTTTAATTGCTCTGTGGAAAATGTCATGATGCCATTTCTGACCTTTGGTCTCTGGTCGGGACTCGGAAAGAAAAGAGTACACACCAGAAATCAAAGGAAATAATAATAATAATAATAATAATAATGAAAAATTGTGTTGACGACAAATGCATATTCTGTGATAAATATCCAGAAACAATTGACCATCTTGTGTCAGGTTGCAAGGTATTGGCACCAACTGAATATAAAACTCGGCATAGTAGCGTGGGTCAATATCTATATTGGAAAATATGCAACTTTTACGGGAAGGAAACTGAAAGAAACTGGTATGAATCAGATATGAACATCACCCTGCCCCTGCAACAATTTTATGGCACTTTAAAATACACACAAGCAGAACAATCAAAGGTAATCGCCCAGACATCGTGATCAAAGACCACCAAAAAAATGTGTTTTCTTATTGACATGTCAGCTCCTGAAGACTGTAATGTATCTTTGAAGAATTAAAAAAAAAACTATCAAAATACAAGGATCTTGAATTGAAGATATAAAGAATGTGCCACATGAGGGATTCAATAATTCTAGTTGCAGTTGGATCCATCGGAGTGATTGGAAAAAGGTTCCAATAGACTCATTAAAAGGATTCCTGGTAGTCCGTACTGTAAAGAAATACAACAAAAATTTTCTCACATGTGCCACTCACTCACCCTCTCTTACGAAGAGTTTTATCTATGTCAAATGTGCGTGATCTTAGGTTTGTTTTTTTTATACAAAAAGGATCAGTGGAAGATGTCATGAAGTCATGTCTGTGGTTGAGACCCGGAAAGAAACGTAACAAAAATGCAAATAAATAAATAAATAAATAAATAATAATAATAATAATGTTACTATTTTATGGGACTACACAATACACACAGACAGAACAATCAAAGCTAACCGCCAGTAGACTAATTGAAGGGATTCCTGGCAGCCCATGCCTTAAAGAAGTACAAAGACATTGTTCTCACGAGTACAGCCTACACATTACGTAGGGCTTTATCGATGTAAAATAATTTTTTGTCAGTGGAAAACGTCATGATGCCATTTCTAACCTTAGGTCCCTGGGCGAAACCCGGAAAGAAATGTGTACACACCAGAAATCATAGGAAATAAAATAATAATAATACTGAGGAAGGTGCTAGATATTAGGAGATAATATTGGTGATACGTAATAATAATTTTGCTACATGTCTTGTGAGCATTCATTACAAAATGCAGAGGTAAAATGTGTTAAGCGACATTACCCTATAGACGGAGTTAGTTTTAAAAAAATGGGAAAAGATTCCGCATTTAAGATATTTTAAGCGGTTTTTAAGTCTGGTCTAAGACAAATATTGCGTTTAAATGTGGATGACTGCCCATTTTTTTCTTCCAAAACTTGGAAGCGATAAAAGCCAGAAAGTTCTTTTCAATGTGTCAGACAAAAAAAAAAAAAAAACAAATTCTATAGTTTCTGAAGCGATACTTTGAAAATGAAAAATCAATACGACATGTGTTTCTCAGATTCATAAGTTCACGGCTTTACTGTTTCAAAGATGGAAGAACAGTTCGCTTACACTCGGTGGAGCGTATTTTCTATCCGTCTTTAAAGTATCGTCTTACTACTGATAATGTCACATCAAAAAAAAATTCAGAAACTTATTTCAAAAGGAAGGCAGGCATGACGGAGTAGTGACACTGGGAACGATGCAAATGGCTTATGATTAAAAACGTAAAACAACGATATGAACACCAACAAAAAAACTGTCCATCAAAGTAAAAAAAGACACTATACCAATTCAGACCAAAGATCTCATTTAAGCGAAATAATTGGATCTGATAATTCAAAACAAAGAGTATCTGTTAAATCGTAGATGTAGACGTGTCTTGATAATGGCAATCGTCATATTAGCCTTCTTCATATAAGGAAACATTTGATATTGATTCCTGAGCGGCTTTATGTTGAAAAATTTATATCAAAGAATTTTTCAGGAAAATAGGTTTCTAAAGTTCACTAATTCTTAGCTCAAATTCAGGTATTCATGATGACTTTCTTCCTATCATTTTATTTGAAGTAGTGTGAAATGTCATCATCTTGATTAGATCAGTATGTTCTCTTCTATGTGATATTCATCTTAGTCGTTGATGTTGTTGGAAGTCGTCAAGTTTCTGTCATTTGGTACATTACATTGTTTTGTAATTCTGTAGTGCAAGACCAGGAAGCTTGAAGAATGATGTTTCTCGCTCAGAACAAAAGACTTCACTCACTCAGAACCATTTTTAACAAACGGTCTTACAAAACAATTTTATACAGCTGAAAGTTTAGATCTTTCTGAAGGGATTTGAACGCCATGAATGATATCCAGTTATATATTATCAAATTTAGTTGTTGCAGTTGATGAAATTCTTGAAGTTACGTGGTTTGTTTTATTTGGCACGTTTCGTGTGTGATTATGTAGCGCCAGTCCATAATGTTTGAAGAACGATGATGCACGCTATAACCAACAAGCTTCATTAGCTGGAAGCCATTTTTGATCATTGATCTGAGAAAGCGGTTCTATACAGCTGACAATGTAGATATTTCTGAACGAGTTTTGCGCCAGACCCCACATCCAGATGACAGTTTCGAATTGACGACGTTATTTAAGAACATCGCCCAAGTTTTCAGGTTAATGTTTTCTAGAATCATGTGTTGCTTGACGAAACTAAGTCTAGCGCAACCTATTCTATGTTCAAATATCTATAATAAAAAGTTGCTATAACTGTTCTATACACCGAAGTAGTTGAAGTGATCAGTATTTATTAATTCCACATTCTTAATTTTTATGATGTGTTCAGTGTCTGTGGCATTCATACTTTCATTCTAATTCCAGATCATATTTTGAAAAGTGTTATTTTGTGTTCAATTTCTAGGAACAGTTGGTATAAGGTGTTGATATTTGGTTCAACTTCATTCTCATCCCAGTCGTGAATAACTATGTCATCGGAATATCCTCCCTATTCCTATCGTCAGTACATTGGTCTCGAGAGGGAAAGCCGGATCGCTGTTCTTTGTTCAACAGCTTACCAAAAGTCTTTGAAAGGAAGCACAAAAGTCTATAAAATGAGAAACCAAGGAACATGAAAGTGATGGTGCTGCCTTTAATAACTTGCGCAGTTGGAATTTTGCCCCAAAACACAAGAAACTGGTTTCGTTGAATTAGAAATTAAAAGAAGTGAGGTATTCTAGACCAAATCTCCCCACTGCGGTCTGCAAAGAAACAGAATGATGTTGGTAATGTAAGAGTATATATGGATAATCAATTTGCAACATTCGCTACGAAGGTGTAAATGAATAAAAGTATAATAATATAAATGATACTTATACGATAAAAAAATATAATTATAATATATATATATATATATATATATATATATATATTAAGACGTTTTTATGTTTATAGGTTCTTTTTATAGATATTTAAGTAAATATTTTTATAATAAACAGTTTTAACGACATTTAAAAATAATGTCCGAGAAATTTTCTAGAATGAAATTTTCATACGAAATTTTCTAGAATGAAATTTTCTAGAATGAAATTTTCATAGAATGAAATTTTCATAGAATGAAATTTTCATAGAATGAAATTTTCTAGAATGAAATTTTCATAGAATGAAATTTTCTAGAATGAAATTTTCTATGAAGATTTCTCTGACATTCAGGCTGGTAAATGTCGTTAATACTGTTTATTATAAACAGAGAATTTACTTAAATATTTGTTTCTAAAAAAAAAGAACGTATAAAAATAAAAAATGTCTTAAATTAATTATCGGACTTTGTACATTTCATTATATATATATATATATATATATATATATATATAGTTAAGTTGGTTAATAAAACAAGGAACAATGAAAAGGTACCGATGATGTCAGTGCGAAAAGAATTTACTGTATATTAATTGTTAATCACAAGACAGAAATGACGCGCGGAGATTAATGTTATTAGTCCGGAATTTTCGGCTACGACTGTGTCCTTCATCAGCGGTGCGAGAAATAAACAGACAAACAGGGGAGACTCACCAACGGTGTTTTTTTTTTGGCTGGTGTGAACTCGTTGTAGATGATATTATTAATATAAATCCGATCTCTGCTTGATTCGTCGCCTGCAAAACTTTTTCTTGAAAATGATCAGGGTGAAAGTATCAGTCCGTTTTGTCTTTATCTGTTTGGAATATGGGGGGAGTATGATTTTGAACTAGGGGAAGTGGCTTTTAGGATTTGGAGTAGGGAAGACGTCCCTTATGTGGTCAGTGTTGATAGATTTGACTTGATGAGTTGGAAGGCAAGAAGGTAACAAAAATAAAAATATAAAATGAAAGGCGGGGGAACAATAGAAACCGCAAAAAAGCATAAGATATTTTGATAAGAAATTTTTTTGGAAGACGATAGTCAGAAAATGGGGGGGGATGTAGAAAAAAAATAAACCCATAGAAACATAATTGTATTATTAACAGAGGCGAAAATATTGGTGGGGGGGGGAGCTACTCATTCGTATAGTAGTGTTGCTGGTAATGGGTTTCCTTGTGGAAGGTATATTCTTTGAGTAAACCAAATCTCTGTTTAGACCTTTTTATGTGTGAGTTTATTTCCAGGATATATTTCAACTCTAGCTGTCAAACCCAGACGCTAAAAGCACGCACCTGACGTCGTCGACGCTGTGACCGGGTTGGTTGATGTGTACGGATACCGGGAAATTGTTGTTGTTGTCCCTAATGCTCTTCTTGTGGTTATTGAACCGTGATTGGAACTCACTTCCGGTTTCTCTCACTTAATTCCCCTTCTCGCATTTATGGCAGAAGAGTAGATATACGAGATTGGATCTGTCGCAGCATAGAGAAAGTCGTCTAAATACTACGTGAGTACCGGCGGGTGGGTAGGTGTTTTGAATGTTGATATGTTTGCAGACCATGCATCGGGGTTTGTTGGAGATGACATTCCCATGGTGTGAGGGTGTGTTGCATATTTTCGATGATGTTAAAAGTCTGAAGAGGTTGAAGGCTGTCGCCTCGCGTGTAGTGAGGGTGGGTATCACTAAATAAACTTCAGATAGTCTTTTTTGATTTTATCTTTAGTTAATGCGTAGGAAAGTTTAACTATGTTGTGATTAAAATAAAATACCATGGGGGATTCTGGAATTCTTCTATTTACATAGTTGAGGAGAGTGTTCTTGTTGAGTTTGGTGATAGATTCTTTGATTATTTTGGGTGGGAATTTCCTATTTAGAAAGGGATTGTAGAGCTGTGTAAGTCGTAATCTTCGTTGTGAGAACAGATGCGTTTGATGCGTAAGTTATAGTCTACAGCCAATGCTTACGCATGAAACAGACAACACAAAGAAAAATCACTGTAAGTACAGACTCGAATAGCCGGGGGCAGAAAGAAATGCTGAAAACTCGATTCGCCAGTACTATCTCAAATCACAATGCGTGTAACCAGTCAGAAAAAATAACTCACTCTCTAACAAACGCCGTAGCCCAAAATGCCCGAATTTTCAGCTCTCGATTCGAGAACGCCAACTGTTTTTATCGGCAGAACCTTTTTTTTTTCATTCATCGACAGCTGGGCGAGGATGTTCAGTAATTTGCATATCAAAATACTTTTATAGCGACTCCTGCGACGGACTTATTTTTTAATTCAAATATTCCATCTTCAGCATGTTATGTGGAATACGTGCCCTTTTGTTTGTTAAGTAATTTTCTTTTTCGTCACATTTTCTGTCGTAGAATACACGCGCTGTTGCTTGGTTTGGCGAGGTAAGTTGCCGTTTTCTTCGCTATGATTTCTTTAGGTTTGTGAGGTGGCAACTTTTGAAATGGATGTAGCAGTGACCACTAGGCTAGTGGAGATGTGGTTGTATATAGACGAACTATTGTATCCAGAAACGAAATGGAAGTAGTGGAATATTCCATAGTAAATTTGATGGTGTGATGGAAGGTGTTTAGGTGATTTTTAACATCTAGGAGATTGTTCTCTCTATGTATCCATACGAAGAATATGTCTATATACCTGTGATAATGTAGGGGTGCCAGGTGTTATCTATTAAACGTATCTTGTTCAAGGGCATCCATGAAGATATTAGCATAGCTGGGCGCCATTTTCGTTGCCATTGCTGTACCTCTAACTTGAAGAAAATGGTGCTCGTTTAAGTGGAAGTTGTTATGTGTGATTATAAAATGCATAACGTTCGAAATATCTCGGATCTGGTGCTCGGGGAAGTCTCTGGTGCTAAAAGAATTCCTTCAGGCTAGTATGCCCTCCTCATGTGGAATCTTAGACTATAAGGACAGAACATTTAAGGTCACAAGGAGTGCATTGTCTGGTAAACTTCCGATTTTACTAAGGATTCTCAGGAAATGTGGCTAGGGATGGAGGGTAATAGAGGCTTGAGTATGTCGTCATTGTAACCAGAGATGTGTTGCATCAGGTTTCCTATACCAGAAACTATAGGCCGACCGGGTGGATGGATCTTTAGGTATTCCATTAGTTTATGCATTTCATGTGGGTTGTTGTTGATGTCCTCTATAGAGAGGTTGGTGATTGTGTCTTTGATTATTTTAGGGAGTTTGAGTACTTTGGGGAGGGTGTAGAATGTGCCGGGCCTGGGACGATTCAGGATCAAGGCATTGATTTGTGCCTGGGTGTTGGGGTCTAGATGCCTAATGAGAGAGAGAGGAATTCAGAATTGAGATCCTCTGTGGGATCTAGGAGGAGTTGTTTTTTTTATATAAAAACATGGAGCGTTGAGCTGGGATTCCGCTTCTGTGATGTATTTACTCTTGTCTATGATGGTGACTAAGCCGCACTTGTCGCCTTGTCTTATAATTATGTCTCTGTTAGCTTGGAGGGTTTTTAAGGCCGGCCGTTCCTGTTTGGTGAGGTTGTTATTGTGGTGTAGATGGAGAAGAAGCAACACCATCCCACGAATGAGTAGCCCTACTAATCATTCAGAGAGTGATGTTGCTTTTTTTTCCCTTTCATTTTATTTTTTATTACCTTCTTGCCTTCAAAACTGACCACATAAGGGACGTCTTCCTCGTCCCAAATCCTAAAAGCCTCTTCCCCTAGTACAAAATCATATTCCTCGCCTTCCACCACCGATAAAGACAAAACAGAATAATGCGTTCAACCCGATCATTTTCAAAAAAAAGTTACGAAGGTGTTGAATAAAACAGGGATCGGATTTATACTAATAATATCATCTACAACGAGTTTTCACACCAGCCAAAAAAAAAAAAAAAAAGAAAAGAAAAAGAAAAACTTAAAAAAAAAACACCGTTGGTGAGTCCTCGCACCGCAGTCGTGTCCGAAAATTCCGGACGAATAACATTAATCTCCGTGCTTCATTTATGTCTTGTGATTAACAATTAGTATATAATAAATTCTTTTCGCTCTGATCACATTGGTATCTTTTCGTTTTTCCTTGTTTTATTAACCAAGCTATCTATTATATATATATATATATATATATATATATATATATATATATATATATATATATATATATATAGTTCAAGAAAGAAATTCGGATTGCTAGCACATAAAAAGAGAATGTCTCATATCGAGAATATTTAAAATCAAAAAAACATAAAGGAGAAAAAAATTAATTATTTTTAATAATATGTGGAAAGCTCCACCCTTTACCTGATGACGGTCGCGAGACCAGAAACACGTGTAGTAAAATTATGGAAAATAAAGCATAATATTTTTTTAAAAAATCCACATTGCAACCGAAATCGTTTGCGGTTTCTCTCTTCTTTTTAATATACACACTTTTCTCTCGTTGGAACGATATAACCTCTTCCTTTATATATATATATATATATATATATATATATATTACGAAAATGTTGATGTTCCCATGTGCCACATTTTTGAGATTTCTATTTCAAGGTCCTTGTATTTTGATAGCTTTTTGAATATCTTCAAAGATACATTGCAGTCTGCAGGGACTGCTATATCAATAAGGAGGCACTTTTTTGTGTGCGGTCTCTAATAACAATGTCTGGGCGGTTAGCTTTATTATTATTATTATTAATAGTAGTAGTAATAGTTCTAGTAGTAGTAGGACTAGTAGTATTTGGCTGTGGTTTTTGTTTCAGATCTAATCATGGTGTGTCAATGCTCTAAAAAGACTGATTTAATTGGGCCACATCGCTTCTATGGTCCCACACCGTACCTTCCAAATCTTCTTTAATTGTTCTGTCCCTCGAAATAAAAGCCTAACATTGAGTGTTCAATGATATTTAAAAAGGTAAAAAGAAGTCGAGAAGAAGCCCTCAAAAACTTGCACGATTGTCAGGATCATCGAAAAATAGATTTTGAAAAAACTTCACATATAAAGGAGAAGAGAAAAGTTAAAAAAATATTTTTGATATATCAGAATATTTAATTATTAGAACACGTTCGATTGAGATGTTCGTCTTTCGAGTACATTTGCGAGCAAACGCTAATCTCCATTAAAATACATTTACTCTAAATTTCTGCAATTGAAAACCTTCACAATAACTATATGTGCTCAAAAAAATCCTCATTTGACAGCGTGTTGATTGTTAGGATTATTGTTATCCTAATCAGTCTTTATGAATCGCACGAGAGCAAATACGGCCTAGTTCTGTATTTCTAGGTATTTCTGCAATCAGTATTAAAAACAGCGTCGTCAATTCATCCAGTGCCACATAGGCGAGAGAAAATCCTGCGATTATTCTCTTTGGCGCAAAAAGAAGTTTCTGTGCCCAGAGTTGAAAATCTGAGGACGATTTCTGATTTATTTATGCCCTGAGCCGACTGGAGACGAAACCCCAAAAGACCTGAAAGAAAATTACTGTTATATTTCTTTCCACAAAGGAGAATATGATATATATTCGGTTTAATATGCGACTAGATACATGTATGGGTCGTGGCATTTGCCAATGCTACAAAACCATTCGGTTTTAATGCACTAAGCGGGGAGGGCTGCTGTTTCCGAGTTGTCATCCGCAGACTATGTTTGCTACATTTATGCCAAACTTCGTCTTGAACTTAGTGAAAGCCTTCTGAGCTCGCCATGTAATAAATTCCAATTTGTTACACGTAACGAGATTGGAATAATTAATTAGGCTTCTGCAGATTGATACGCAGATAATCCTCAAATCCATGGTGTAACGTTCATTCAATTTGATTTGATTTTTTATTTGTTGGGTTTTGACGTTACATCATCTTCTAATTCTTGATGGTGTAGCCATGTTGAAAAAACACCGCGGAAAAATATTACAATTTATTTTAACCGGATGCGTGTTTATACATCATGCAGATTTATTTTTGAATACAGTGAGTCGATTGAACAAAGAGAAATATGCAGTATACGAGCTGATATCAAAAAAGTTTCCAACTAGTTCTATAATGTGTCAACAGATGGCAGTACACGGTTGCGTGCGCAGTTAGAGTTAGCAGTTATCTCCCTGCTCCATTGTGCCAAGTGGTGTCGCTGTATTCACTTCACAAGTGGCAAATTTGTCTTTTTTTTTATCACGTGTATGCTGTAGCCTACGATTTTGTCATCCAAGAGAATGCTTATCGTTTTTTTTCGACATTCGCGGTATTGTGCATCGAAAATTCGTCCCCCCGCCAGGGCCATATCGTCAATCGAGAGTTTAACTGCAACGATTTGAGGCGTTTGAGGGAGAAAGTTTGCAAAAAGCGACCGGATCTGTGGAGTGCGAATAATTGAATTCTTCACGATGACAATTGCACTCCTGTAACCGAGTTCTCATCATTCTAGCCAAGAGCAATAGCTTATCGCTTCCACAACCGACCTATTCTCCAGATTTAGCACCCACGGGCTTCCATGTCTTCTCCGAACTGAAAACGCAGTTCAAGGGTCGCCGTTTTAACACTGTTACCAAGATTCAGAGCAAAACGTAAAAGGCCCACGATTCTCTTACAGAAAACGACTTCCAGGTCGGATACCAAAAGTGGTAGGAACGGTGGAATCGAGCATTGCTTCGCAAGGTGACTATTTTGAAGGAGATGGTGTTAAAACTTAGGTAAATATATTAGTTTTTAAAACATAATTAGTCCGGAAACTTTTGATATCACCTTGTACGTATAACACGTCCGGAGAGTCAACACATTCATTTGAAACTACATGCATATTTCATCTTTGTTTTTCATGAAGGCTGGAATAAAAACGAGTAAAACAATGATACTGATAAAACAGTTAATGGTATTTATCTGACATATCACCGCGATTTCATTCACTTTCTTGCCGACGTAAGGTATCTTCCTTGTACCTTTTTTAAATAAATATTTTCATGGTAATTGCTCTGATGAGCTTTTCCCTTTGGTACCTCGACTTCACGAATTTAAGCGCAGTACTAGATTGGCAGGTATGTCTTGTCCTTTTACTGTTGAAATTACTAAGTGTAATCGTAAGTTGTATTAGGAAAGTTTCTTTTCTCGCACTTCTCCCCTGTGGAACTCTCTCCGCGCTTCTTAATTTTCTGTCAACTATCATATGCAAAAATGTTAATACAATGTCAATCCCCAACTTTTGTTTCCTTAAAAGCTCAGCTTTTCTTGTATTTCTTCCTAAGTAACGTTTTATCATTTCATTTCACCCTCAGTAACCCTTTTTGCATCACAGTGGCTTTATTGCCTTGCTCGGTCTGTAAGAATAAAAAAAACTTTATCTAATAATTCTTTTAGCTTAACATGTTTTAATCTTCGTAATTGTGGTAATTTCGCTTTCTCTTGTCCATTCTCTGACTTTAGGAGGTTTATCTGAGTGTATAATCAAACCTCTTGTCTTTATACTCTCAATTATTTAGTCTTGTGGAGACGTGATGGCTAGTTTCACGTTTATCAGCACGAATAACAGAACTGCCGAGCTGAGTGTGGGTTCTGCTTAAGTTAGCTTGATACATTTAGATAAGTTAAGAATTCGCGCCTAATGCACTGATTTCGTCTAAGACGCTCACCGGTTTTCTCAGGTTTAGCTGACCTTCTGGCGAACTTATTCCATTATTCTGAGTTTCACTTTACGCATTGTTAGCTACTTGCTGATAATCCGACCACATTACAATCTATGTTATGTGACCTGTAGAGGAAATAAGCCTAATGAAATACGATAAAACATTTAGCAAGGCAAAGTGATAGCATATTACGATCATCAAAACAAAGAAGCCATTTCTGAAGGATATTATATAGAAATAAATAAAACCTTTGATCCCAGAAAGAAAAGCTTAACGGACGCACATTCAAATAACAGAATTATATATTTAGGAATCTAGTAGTGTATCTATTGCACTTCAGAAAACTTTTCTTTTGCGGGGAAAAAGCGTCAGTTTACGGCCTAGAATCAATGGAAGTGTAAACGTATGGATTCTAATCCTGCGGCAAAATGAAATGACAGAAGTACCGGATAATTTTTTTTCTTCTTGAGCCATATGAATGCGTTTGTTTATGTGAAACGTGGCCGAGTGGTTAAAAAGTTCACTTTCTGACCATTAGACCCAGATTCGAGTCACACCATGGTCGATTTGTGAGGAAGGTGACTTCTTGATGTTTTCCCATCGTGCAGCAACTTTGGAAAGTGCCTGAAAACCATACCCAAGCCTTGTGAGTGACATTTGTTAGACAGAAATATTTGGGAGCCATCGATGGTTGTCCTAACAACGAAGATATACAAGTCATCGTGATCGAGCGTTTGAATGTGCTGCCCATGTTCATACTGTTGAATACGGCAGATAAACCGTTCTCTCCTAGAAACTAAGATCCCTCACAGCATAGTTGTAGTGTAATCCACAAGTACGCAATGCGCCTGAGCAGGTGCCTGCAACAGAGATCGGTTAGCGTCCTTAGTAGACAAGTATCCTCGGAGACTAACCTGTCAGCCATTATAAATATATTATATATATACGTTTGGACATCCACCTAAAGTCGACCATCACATCGTTCCATCATAAACATGTAGAATTTAACGGAGGGAATAAATTAAGGCTTCTGACCCAGAAAACTACATAATAATATTAAGGGAGAAGGAATTGACCAAAAAAAAAACGAAAAAGAGGAGGGGAAATGAAACATGCGAAAGAAAACATGCAGTGAGAAACATTGAGTAAAACGAAAAAGAAGACAAAATTGAAAAGAAATATATATATATATATATATATATATATATATATATATATATATATATATATATATATATATATGTATGTGTGTATGGAGAAGGAATATGTATACACATATTAGCAAAAGCACACACACACACACACACAAAAATGGAGATAGGTTTAAAAAGATATAAAGGTCATAAAAAGATAAAAACAAAAAACCTCTTTCCTTCACACTTTCTCTGACTAATCTTGTTTTATTACCATTTTACACACAAAAGAAAGTGCTTAAACATCGGAAAACATAAGGAAAAATTAATCTCTTTAATATAGAAAATCTAATGACAAACTACCTAATATATATATATATATATATATATATATATGTTTTAAGACATTTTTTATGTTTATACATTATTTTTAATAGACACAAATATTTAAGTAAAAGCTCTGTTAATAATAAACAGTATTAATAACATTTACCGGCCTGAATGTCCGAGAAATTGTCATAGAAAATATGCGTCCTCCGACAGTAATCGAACCTATATCCTATACTGAACCGTCATCTAGCCTCACGTGCTTTTACAGATTTTGCCACAAAGGAGAGTTTCGGCTAGTAGTGTCGATATTACTGTCTTTAAAGTACGATCTTTCATGAATCTCTTACGTACATTCATATCTGCTCAATGCGTATCCAAATGTAAACAAATGACGTCACACATTATGAAATGAACAAATCCGACAATTATTTTTAAGACATTTTTATATTTATACATTTTTTATAGATAAAAAATATTTAATTAAATGATCTGTTTTATAATAAATGTTTGTCAATTTCATGATGTCTTAAAATAATTGTCTGACTTTATCCATTACATATATATATATATATATATATATATATATATATCTGTGTGTGTACTAATTCCATATAATAAAACAATATATATATATATATATATATTTGTAAGTATGTAAGTATGTAGAAGGAATATGTATACACATATTAGCAAAAGCACACACAGTAAACAAACATATAGATAGGTTGACGATATAGAGGTGATAAAAAGATAAAAACAAAAACCTCCTTTCTTCAAACTTTCTCTGACCAATCCTAATTATTTTATTTTCGCTTAAGCAAAAGAATATTTGAATTACTATTAAACATAAAAGACAATGATTAAACATCGGGCAACATAAGGAAAAATTAATTACTTTAAATAATATGTGGAAATAGCCACTCTTTGCCTGATGAAGGTCTCAAACACAAAACCCGTGTAGCAAAAATATGTAAAATAAAGTATAATATATATTTAAAAAATCCACATTAAATCCAAAAACGTTTGCGGCTTCTCTCTTCTCTTTAAAATATACACTTTTGTCTCGTTGGAACAACTATGAGCTGTCTCTCTCTCTCTCTCTCACACACACACAACACACACACACACACACACACACACATATATATATATATATATATACTCGAACTTTTGAAGTTAATTTTAAGGGTGTCCAATCATATCTGACATATAAAATTAGCGTATATGCTGATGGCCCTGGCTACGCCTTTAACCAAAATATATATCCATTTACTGTAGTCAAATTAGCTTCAAAATTGGATCTTCAAATCTTGAAGATAAGTAAACGCAATTTTACTTTCCTTCGTCCCATCTCTCTCCCCCACCTCGTCTTTCCCTCCCTCTTATTCTAACATTAGATTGTCTCTGGTGTGTGTATGTCACCACGAAATGTATCTTTATGCATTAGACATCCGTCAACATTCATTCTTTTCTCTTATTTAAACCCCTTCCTCCCATCTCTCCTAAAATTCTGTTACGGTTTAATCTTCCTCCTCCTCATACTTACACTCTCTCTAAATTCTGTTTTTATTTCCAGAGTTGTTTTTTTTCTGTTTTCTTTTTGAATTTGTAGGTCTGATGAATTGGATCATATTTACGATTCCAATGGAATAAATTATGACCATGGAATATTAGTGTTTAAGCCTTTTTATTATATCCTTACTAATATTATCTGTATATATATATATATATATATATATATATATATATATATATATATATATATATATATTATTATATCTTCAACGAAAATCGAGTTATCCATGCCATTGACGTCTTTCCAATAGTAAAAACGTTAAAATTTCCTTTTCTCACTGCCGTGCGACGATAATTTGGAGGTAGAAACTGATGCCAAATCGGTTGGATTTCGATCCCGGTTTGAAACAATCGGTTACATTGATGAGTTATGATACAGTAAAACAGTCTGTGGATATATATATATATATATATATATATATATATATATATAATATAAATAAAATAAGGACATATGAATAATATATTCGCGCTACTGGCATTTGTATACGTCACATATATAATATATTGAAAATTTCCCTATATATATATATCTATATGTAAAGAGATAAGAAAGACGATAGACGTTGAGGTTTGCTGTTTAGTTTTCAATAGACAATAAGCGAAAGATTGAAAGATAAGTAGAGTATAAAGGTGTAAAAATTGAGATTCATTAACATTCTTTAGGGAGAGGTGGGATGAAGAAATGTGGAAAAGATATATATTCTTGCGCATTCCTCCGACCTTTTTTCGTGTTAATTTCATCTATTTTTGTGAAACCGGGATAGAAAACAGATGATAGGAAAAAAAAAACGATTTGAAGAGGAAAGGAGAGGAAGTAGAAAATACAGGCATAAAGCAATAAAGGGAATAGAGGCATGAGATAATGGATAATCCTTGCTTTCAGCATTCATGGAAATTCTACGGCTCGTTAGAATTATAGGTAGAATAAAGAAAAGGGAAGAGGCGTAGGATTTTTTTTTTAAAGTGAAAAAAAAAAGAAGATGAGTCAAAGTCGAAATATGAAAGAAAAAAAAATTTAAAAAGTAAGAAGAACGAAGAAAAAATGTTATCACAATTCAAAAGACGAGTCAAGTGAGTTCATCGCACTGGTTGCACTTTTTCTCACTGCGGAGGAATACGCACTGGTCTCGTAAAGCCACTGATCTTTACCGCATGCACCGGGATTTTGATCTCGCGCCAAATCAGGCCCAGTCAAAACAAACTCATCCATGACACACACACACACACACGCACGCACGCACACACACAGCTGCCTTTATTGCGGTTGTTATGGTGTTAATGGCGATGGTGATTGGGCCGGAAGTGATTGATTAGCCATCGGGCCTAGAGTACATGTTTGATGTTTCGCCCAATGGGCGCTTTTATGGCCAATAAAGGACCCGTGATTAACGCACGCTTTAAAATACTAAACAAAGTGACAAAACCTTAACTTTTCATCTTCTGATTAGAGCTTTAGTTTCGGCCGAAACAAACAAACAAAACGAATAGAAAAAAAAAACAATTTATAAACAACTGTAAATGTTATCGAATATTAGACGAAAGGAAAGATGTGAGTTTGAAGATGAAAAAGAAGTCAAGTCATAATCAGAACTGATAAAAAAAAAAACAGTAGACGAGACGGAAGGTGATATAGCGATAAAGTGTAATCAAATAAATGACGAGAGAGAGAGAGAGAGAGAGAGAGAGAGAGAGAAAGAGAGAGAGAGAGAGAAAGAGGTAAAAATAAAAGCAAAATGGATGACTCCCATGAAAATGAGGCAGATTTAAAGGGAGATAACTAAATAACCAAACGATCTATAATTGCAAGATGGAGAAGATGGAAGGAACAAAACAAGAGAACATGATTAAAACAGATCATTGCCATAAACGTTAATAAATCGATGACCATGTGTCTTACACTTGTTTCTTTAAACGAAACTTAGAAAATACCTCAAGGGTCTTACCGTGGAGCTAGGTTTAACACCATATTCTTGTAATTATTTACACTATTATCCTTATGTTTGTTGTTGTCATCACAACGTTTCGGTTGCGGTGCCCTCTTGCTTTCTAAGTTGTCTAGGGTTAGGATTAGGGCTAACCCTAACCCTAACCTCGGCAGGGTTAGGGTTAGGATTAGGATTAAACCTAACCCTAATCCTAACCTCTTGCTTTCTAAATTGTATATCGATCGGTGTAAGCTACAGGGAATTCCAAACTAAACACTTTATTTAATCTCTTGGGATAGACTGTTCTCGTTCAAATTCTCAAGGAAAACTTGTCTAGATGTTATTTTAAGTATTGCTCAAATATAACTGGCCATCTTTCCACCGAATCCAACGACACGCTGCCTGTTCCAAGAGTACAGTATTCTTGTTAGTTGTATAGCTCACAAAGGAAGATTAAGGGAAGGGTCCCCAGTCCTACCCGAGGGAAAGAGAAAAAACGCCTTGCTTGCCGCAGATTTTCCACAGACGCATTGACAGAGCAACCCGAGGCCGCCGGTTGCCGGAACAGACACCTCCTAAATTTTCACC
>CAHIKZ030001476.1:592500-797500 GCA_903632075.3 Acanthosepion pharaonis | reverse complement strand
CTAAGATAAATAGATAGATATGAACAGACTGAGATAGATAGATAGATAGATAGATAATGAAAATGTTGAGATACACAGATACGTATATAGATAGATATGAACAAACAGAAATAGATAGATAGATAATGTATGATAAGACAGAGATAGATAGATATGAACAAACTGAGATAAATAGATAGCTATGAACAGACTGAGATAGATAGATAGATAGATAGATAGATAGATAGATAGATAGATAGATAGATATGAAAAGAATGACATGGATAGATATGAACAGACCGGAATAGGGAGATAGATATGAAAAGAAGATAGATCGATAGATAGACAGAAAGAAATAAATGAAGAGAATAGGATAGATAAATCGAGAGAAAGAAAAAAAGAAAGAAAGATAGGAAAGATGAAAGATAGAAATGAAGCGAATAGGATAGATAGATAGATAGATAGATAGATAGATAGATAGATAGATAGATAGATAGAAGCATTCGGTCGAAACTTGAGTGTATTATTTCGCAAAACCCAAATGGTTAATAACAATTCCACACGGAATTTTGGATACTGACTGAAGAATGCATCAGCTGAAAAAGTGATGATAAAATTCGTAAGGTGGGTAGGGGCCTTAAAATCAAAATGGAATATTAATCATCTATAAATGTAGGGATAATATCAACCACAAGAAAATTAGCTGCAACATTTCGTCGAGGCAGAGAAGAAAACTGACAATGACAAAAGAATTATTTTAATTAAAAACACCTAAAAAATCTATGAGATAATGAGGTTGAAAATGAGATTTTGTCTGGCATTAAGAAAACAGATGTCAACAAACCGGAAAATTGCGAATTGATATAAGAAAATGAACACTCATAAACAAGGCGATCAGATTGGCATCTGTCAAGGCTGATATTGAGAGTAACAGCTAGTGTTATTCAACAGACTGAATAGAAAAAAAATATCTATTTTTGGCTTCCCCGTTCTGTTTATTCGTGATTTTACCCCATTTTGACAAATATTTTTAACAACGAGAATAATAAAGAAAAGTTCTCATGTACTTGATGACGATTTAATACTTTTAATTCTTTTTTTTTTTTTTTTAAGCATTTCACCCCAAGCAAGGCGGGAAGCCACTAGGACGCAAGGGGTTACAGAAAATAGGAAGATTAGATAGGAGTGATAGAAGAAAGGATGAGGGTAGTAGATAGATTAAGGCAACTGGAGATGTCGATTGACATTACACTTGAATAGCTGGAGATTATAACTCACAGGGGAAACAGGAGAAGGGAAGAGTTCCACAGGCGAGAGGTGCGAGACATAAAGCTATTAGAGTAGAAGAGACGGCTACATTTAGGAGTTTCGACAGTGAAGGGGTGAGAGCGGGATGCCAGCCTCGTAGGGCGCTTTATCTTTCAGGAAGTCTTCTTCATCGAATGCAGCTCCTCAGAAAATTTCCATGAAAGTATTTGTAGAACAGACAGAGGGAGGCGACGGTGCGTCTGTGAGAAAGTGACTATTAACGAGACGCCAGGGCAGGGCCAACCGTTTTGCATATCCGCTTCTGAAGCCTATCAAGATTTTTTTTTATTATTTATTGCTTTCTTTCCATTATTGTCATTCAATTAACATTTGATGACGAACTGTTTACCCTGACATCCAGTGTAAAATATATATATATGTGTATCTATGCATGCATATTTCTATGTGCGTGCCCCTGATAGTTGATCATTGTCGTGTCAGTCACTATTGAGAACGATGCCGTCTGGAGTTCTTAACATCTGCTAGGACCACCCTTAGGAGCAAGGTCGAAAAAAGATGACCCAGACTAAACGTGACCAACCCCAGGGACCCCAAAGGTGGAACAAGATTATAAAAGATCTCAAGGGTTGAACCAGAGAGTGAAGTGGGCTACGCATAAGGGACATATTATAGAAGGCGCCGCTCGAAATTAAGTTGGCGGCAGTCCGCTTCAGTATCATAACTGGATTTTCATTCCAAATGTGCCGCAGAGAAAGGTCATGAAATCAAGTGTGTGGGTCACTTCCTGCCAAGTTGACGTCTACCTTAAAGAAATTTTAACTATCGACACTTTCTTCTACTCTTATTGTCTTTCACCTTCAACCAACTCTAGCAAAGCCAAACGGCGATAGGGAATGGATGAAGGGAACAGCTTAAGGTATTCATCAACGTCTTCATCAGCAAAGAGGAAATTAAATTCTTGGATAAGAGATGAAAACGATGAGTTATGACAATTGTTAACATGTTTCATTTGCTAAATGTGACAACTATTATCAGACAGAGGTAGTATTTTATTTAAATTAATCCTTGTATCAGATTTTGATTTTTTTCGTTTACCATTTTTATATTGCATATTATTTCATTTTTTCATGAGACCATAACCGGATCGATTGCTCCAGTGTATTTGGCATTCTTCAAGTTGCAGTATTATTCCAGAGTAGACGATGCAGATTATCAAAGAAGTCATTAGCATTACGAGGTTGACATGACGTCCCTCCAGTCGCCGATGAGACAAGAATCCCGTTTTTCAAGCGTGGTAAAGATTAGTAATAGACGAAGTGAACGAGCGGACAGTCTGTCATATATGGCAAATGGGGAATGTAAGGTCCACATATTGAACAATAATGAGAAGCTGTTCGCTCAACAGACTTTCTCATCAGGAGTTGAATACAATTAATAGTGAGTTGAATGAATCATAATGTTAAGTAATGAAATATTCAACTCTTTGTTTATTGTTTCCCCATTAATTCCATAAAGGATATTATGTCTCCCTCTTCCTCGACGCGGGGTCAGTCGTATAACACTTGAAAGCGTCTCCTGTGTTATACGTTTTACAGTTGTTACGCAAGTCTTATTTTTAAAGTCCGACTGTTTCGCCTTTTTACTCCCTGTTACTATGACATGGTACATTATATACGCAGTTCATGGTCATGTTTTCTTCTTAATTTGACATGGTGTCCGCCTAGCGTGGAACCATTTTGAATACTGTCCAGTATTTTTCCCCTTCACTCGATTGTACGGACTCTTTGGATATCCTATAACCTCCAAAAGAACTTTATGATTAATGTACCAAATGCACTACCATTGATCTATACCAACTAGTGGCGCGACATTTTTTTTTCGCTACAAAGCTTGCTAGTTCAATTAGCATTGATTTTTGCTAGCCAAACCTCGTAAAATTTCTTTCATCCATAGGAAGAGAGAGAAAGCGTGTTTATGCCTATCTATGCCTGTAGGTTTACATGTAAGTGAGTGTGGGTGAATATGTACGTATATGTGAGTGTATGTATATGCGCTTGTACAGCCAAGAACATATATATGTGTCCGGCATGTAGGATCGAGGCAGTAAACAGATGTCTACTCCAAATGCCATGGGGGCCAAACGTTCACATCGACCTGGTGTGACATCAGCTGACCAATACGAACCCGTGGACAGTGTTTCCATGGAATGCGGCTGGAAACTTTCATTTCGTGATCGCACAAAGACAAGCTTCAGCAGTTTGAAAACAGTCGAAGCTAAAGAATGGGGATTAGGGGGGCAAGAAAATCTGCATCCAAAATTGTTTCTCTGACAAGAGATGGATATTTTTTTCGAATCTAAACTATTTAAACCAGTCGGCAGTATAGAGACGCGGCGTTGCTCAAATTGTGTATAAATGCCTGTTTTCTTTCATTTTTTTATCGATTCGTTTTTTTACGACTTATCAACCATTCGTAGATTATTTAAAGCCAGAAAACATTTTTAGATTCTAAGAGGTTTTTGGAGAAAATAATGATTTCCTGCTTTCAAAGTATGGCAATAAAGCCGCTAAGACGCAATTGCTAATGAGTGTTAAAGAATTTGGGAAGAAAATAATAAAAGAACAAAAATTAAGAAGACGCAAAATAATGACATTGCAATTAAATTTTTGAAGATCAAAGTTGACTGGAAAGAAAGAAGCCGGAAGATAGTTCCACAAGCGAGAAGTGCAATAGAAGAAAGAATTAGCACAGGAACTTACGGTTACATCTTGCCATTTAAACTGTAAAATATTGACACTTTGGCAACAATCTACTACTTAAAGTCTTAATAACATAGTGGAAAGTTCATCAGACAACTTACCACGAAGGTATATATAGAAAAGTTTCAGGGAAGCTATGTTACACCGGTGGAAAAGGGACTGAAGGCAAGATGCCACACCTAGACGAATAACATTTCAAAGTCTTCTGGTGATACAGAATTATCGATAGATATAAGATAGATTCTAGCACAACATAATGAACCAAATTTTCTAGCATCAGAATTAGCAATTGATTCAATATAAGCTTTCCACTTCATGTTAGCGGAAAACGTTATCCAGAGAAGTTGCAATGAGTCACTATCATTATATATATATATATATATATATATATTTATTAAAGACATTTTATTTATGTTTAACGTTGTTATTTTATAGATACAAGTATTTAAGCAAATGCTCTGTTTATGATAAACAGTATTAAATAACATTTACCGGCCTGAATGTCCGAGAAATTTTCATAGAAAATATTCGTTCATAGAACGAATATTTCCTATAAAATTTCTCATATACGCTGATTCAAACTCGGCCACCATGTTATTTAAAGGTCGAATTTACTGTTATAAACTACAATCTTCCATGAATCTCGTACATTCATAAAAATGCTCGTTAATCGAATAAAACAAATGATATATATATATATATATAAATATATATAAAAATAACAACGTTAAACATAAATAAAATGTTTTTAATAAATAAAAATCGGACCTCGTCCATTTCTTAAATATGACGTCATTTGTTTACATTTTTATGAATTAAAAGATTGTAGTTTATAACAGTAAATTCGACCTTGTCTACCATCAGGTTCATGGTGGCCTGAGTGGTTAAGGCACGTCAGCGTATATGACGGTTCCGTATAGGATGCAGGTTCGAATCCTGTCTATGAACGAATATTTTCTATGAAAATTTCTCGGACATTCAGGCCGGTAAATGTTATTTAATACTGTTTATCATAAACAGAGCATTTGAAAATAGAGCTATAAAATAACAACGTTAAACATAAATAAAAATGTCTTTAATAAATATATTGTATACCTATCCATTTAAATAATTATATATATATATATATATATTTCCTATATATATATAAAATAAAAAATATATATATACCATGGGATTTGTTTTTAACCAATAAAACACTACGCAAAGACTTTTCCTAATTTTTTTTTTTCTTGTAAAAATTCAGTCAGACTGAAAAATTTAAAATATTTTGTTTAATTTTTTGATCCAGGTTTAAAAAATACAAAAATATATTTTAAGTTTTTTTTTTTATATACAATTGACCTCAAACTTTTGACCTGTAGCACAAACACACACACACACACACACACACACTCACACACTTGCACAAAAATATATATATATATATATATATATATATATATATATATATATATATATGTGTGTGTGTCAAGATATCAATAAACTTTTTTGGAAGAAGAACGGGGAATCGCACGCACACAGGATAATCACTAAAATGGAAATAGTCTTGGGAGTTTCTAGGTGATGTGGCGGATGGGGGGTCATTTATCATCAACACATCTGTCATCGCCAAAAAACCAAACCTAATGATTTTATTACCATACAGACAAAAATTCATTTTTTCCAACAGTCCAAAAATTAATATAGACTCACTACAAATAATGAAATTGAACAATGAAAAATTAAAACAAAATAAGTAAAAATGCATTCCTTTAAAATTTGATTCCTTTGATTTGCCTGAAGAAGGTCAAATTGATACCGCGATGTAGTAATATTAGCTGTGTCCTTATAATGAAATAAAAATTAATATTTATTGACCGAGCAGTCCCATTCTGTCGGTTTTTAAATTTGTTTTTTCTCTTAAAAATTATTTCAGAAAAAAAACAGGTTTCTCAAGTCTAATGAATTGTTGATTAAAATTCATGGATGCTTTCCTTCCTTTATTTTTTGTTTGGGGTACTGTGGAACGTCATCATCTTGATTATGTCATTATTATTTTCTACATTCATCTTTAACTTTATAGATTTTAGTTCATTTGTAGGAAGCGAATGTATACAATTAGATAAAAATGAACGTGTTTGACATTCTTATGAAAGTTTCGTTCTCACGAGGCTAATTAAGAAAATCTCTCAAGTTCTTATTGTTTTGGTTTTGTAGCATCTTGCGGTGTTGGATGAAACTATCCCTAGCGCAGCCTATTCTATGGTCAGTTTCTTTATATTCCATACTAAATTTGTTATAAATGATCTATACGCAAAGTTATATGAAGTCCTTAGTATTTCTTAATTCCACATCCTGAAGTTTGAAACATATAGATGTTCAAATTTTAAAGCCATCACTCCTTTCATTCCAATTCCAGATCATATTTTCTGTTTTGGGAAAATTTGACTTGAGTTCTATTTCTTTTTGAGTATGTCGATTTTTCTTCAAAATATATCATACGTACGTCATCAATCATTATTAAAAAAAAAGGTGTGGGGAGGTGTTAAGCAGGATCAAGTAGTGGATTCGTCTGGGATGTGGTATGCAAAACTTAAATCATCAGTACCCATCTCTTCACATCTGGTCGGGGCATAGTCCAGGAAGAGATTAAATAGACCAGGGTTCTTTTTTTCCCCTTTTACTCTTGATTTTCGGATTAGTTTCAATATCTGATTTTGTGGGCCAATATAGTTGCACTGTGAGACATTCAGTGGAGTTTAGAAAGGCGGTTTATAATGGGTGAAAAGAGGAGGTGTCTCTTGATGTGGTCATGTGTTGCTGTGAGTTCGACATAGCAGGTGTACAGTTTTCTGCTGAAGAGTGACCCAATTTACTCCATTTTTTCAATGGCATATACGTCATCATTACATTCTTTTCCAGAACGAAAACCAAACTGAGTTGCGAGGAGTGAACAATGAGAACCAACTTAATACAATATTCATTAATACTTTCATCAGAATGGATCCAGTTGAGATACATCGATATGTATATGGGTCTTGAGTAATTCTGTTTCCATAGTCTGTTAATGCGCGATAAACCCCACTTTCCACGCTCCTCAAAACCTCCTCATCAGAGGCCTTGCTGTTGGATGTAGTTTATTGTCTTAACCAGGGCGAGAGATGTAGTTTATCGTCATACTCAGTACGCGGATATAGTTTATCGTCATACCCAGGGTGCACTTCTGATTCCAGATTTCCCTTATGAAATTGGGAAAACTTGGTATTGAATTCAAAGAGAAGGTCATCTGTTTTCAACTATTCAGCCTCCGTTTATTAATCTTTAGTTGTTATTTTATCGCTTTCGCAATTTCATCATGAGTATGTTGGTTATTCTTTATGTTTAGTGACAGGCTTTATAATGATTGGATCTATATTTGTATATTTCCTGTTTTTTCTGGTCATCTTTCTGTTTTTTTTTTCAGCATAGTCCGAGTTGAAATTTGACTCAAAGTGTTTTTAACGTCCGGATATTCCTTCTATATTGGTTTTGATTACATAATGGTATAAAATATTTTTCGCTTTTTGTCTATGAAAAATATTCATTAATTTGGTTAAAAATTCTCCATTCTTAAATCTTTCTCAAAATATTAAAATTTTTTTATATTTGTTTTAAATAAAAAAAATATCTTTTATTTTCCCCTTCAGTTTTGATTTTGTATCAATCTTTTCAACTCAAGGATTTTCGAATGCAAAATAATGATAATTAATAAAGATGACTATAAAAAAGTCTTTTCATGGATATGAAGTGACATTAAAATAATAAAAAAATAATAATAATAATAATTTATAAGAATAATAAAGAACAATTTTTTTTGAGCCTAAAAATATACATATTGATGCCTAAGTGATGTCAAATTCATAAAAATTCTATGAAAAAACTGGAAAAATGCACTAAACAGTAAAATATTTAATCGGGTTATTAACATCGATATTAGTCACCATCAAAAGCAAAATTTTCAAAGGTATATTCAAGTCACCATAATAAAAATTCTTTACATATTTATATCCATTCAATATTTATTGAACAACAGTGGGAAAAATACAATTCACAGGATGGCAAAATGATTTACCTATTCAATATTGATGATTTAAAATGTTTAACATTGATAACCAACAGGAAAAACCTAAAAATATTCTCAAAACCTTCAGCGAGGACAAAGGATGGTTATGGTTCAGAATCAACAAATGTGCCAAAACGTTAACTTCAAAAAGAAACAAAAAAAACTAACTTATTATACCTTGGATCAATATAGAAAGATTTTCAAGTGTATTACACCAAGATCATACATAGAAAAAACATTAGGAATTAATTAGGGATAACGGAATAAAAAGATAATTCAAACCAATTAAAAAGATCCGAAAACGAATATTATAAGAGAGGTCATTTGATAAAAGAAAGTGAACTTAATCGGGCCAATTGAAAAATGAAGCTATCAATAAATTACAGAATATCCTTAGTAATATATTATCTTAAAATATTAAACTAAATGACAATGAGCAGCAAAAAATGACACCAAGACCAGAAAAATTTTATCCAAATGAGGATGAGGTTTGGAAATCAAATGCCAAAGGCTGTTGTAATCTAGAAATGCTTAAGAAGGAAAATAAACAAACGCTGAACTGTAAAAACTAAAACTAATTATAACATAAACCTATCTTCACAAAACCAATGACCGTCTCCTACAAATAGAAAAAAACAAGATCACTCCATCAACAAAGAAGCTAAACTCTTCAAGAAACATCCTAATACCTGAAGGCCTACCAACAAAAATGAAGAGACTACCATATACGCCAAACGAGTAAAACAGAAAGCTAAAAAAGATTGTCCAAATGAAATTACAAAAAAAGGCAAATCCATAAAAAAGAACGAAAGAAGCAGATGTGGACCAAAAAACACGTCAGTGGCTGAGTTTCACTGAGCTGAAAACTGAAATAGAAGGCCTAATTATAGCAGCTCAGGACCAAAACCTCGCAACCAGATCCAGTCACTGTCACATAATTAATGATGGAACTAAGCCGAAATGCAGGACCTGCGGAAAATATGAGGACACTGTCGGTTATATTATCCCAGGATGTCCAGGAGCAGACAAAAAATGAATGAACCCACAGACATAACAAGGTAGAGACATATGTGCACTGGAAGATATGCAAGAAGCACAAAATCGAAACAACTGAGAGTTGTTTTGAGCATCAACCAGACACAGTTACCGAAAATAACGATGTAACTATCCTCTGGACATACCAATTCAAACCGACAGGGAAACAAGGGACAACATACCTGATATTATCATAAAAGACATGAAATTCAGGAAGTGTATGCTTATTGACATAGCACTACCATCTGAGAGAAACACCGGCCTGGGAATTATCGAGGAATTGTCCAAATACAAAGACCTGGAGATCGAGATTAACAGGATGTGGGGAATGAAGACTGAGACTGTACCAATAGTAATCGGAGCACTGGGCCTCGTGAGAAAAAGGAATGGACAGTTTTACTAACAGTGTCCCAGATAGCATCAACACAAAAGTTGCCCAGAAGATCGCCCAACGAGGAACATCCCATATACTAAGAAAAATGCCATCAGTCAAATGAAAATTCTTTAATAGGGCTTAATGACCATAATCTGGACTCGGCTCTACAGGATAAAAAGCAGGAAACATGACATACACAAGTAAAAATAATAATTATAATAATAAAATGTTTCAGTGACGACAGAGGTATGGATTTCGCATTAGATAAATGTGCAAAAATAACATTCAAGAAAGGGAGAATTATAGAAACATCCTCACTAGATTTAGACTTTGTCACAACTGGAACAATATGAAACCTATAAGTACCTACGAAAGGACTACTACAGGCATTTGCATCTGGTACTGAATACAAAAAAACAAACAAAAAAAAAAAAACAAAACAAAAAACACAGAATATCAGCCATAAACACCTTGGCGCTCCCTCTGTTGCAATACAGCTTTAACATCCTTAACTGGACTATAACTGACATTAAGCGAATGGACGCCAAAACGAGAAAGCTTCTCCCTTGCTACCACATGCATCATCTGTGTGTGCCCAGATCCGGAGGAGGAAGAGGATTAGTTCAACTAAAACTGTCCTACAAAACTTCAACAATTGGCCTTCAAACATACCTGGAAACTACAGAAGACTGGATTATGATGCGTGTCAAAGAACATGAAAGAAATAATAAGTTTCTTTCAGTAATAAAGGAAGCCAACAAATTCAAAATGGTGTTTCGAATGGGTGAAGAAATGCAAATAAAGCATAATACAATTCGAAATACTTAAAAGAAAAAAAGCAAAATGCAACTGTCGAGATGCAGAAACGATGGCAAGATAAACCACTTCACGGTCAATATTCTGCCCGTACCAAAAAGGTGATGTAGACAAAACCCTGTACCTATCAGTGGCTACGTAGTGCAGGGTTAAAAGCTGAAACCGAAAGTTTTATCCTTACGACACAGGATCAATGCTTGTTAACTAGAAATTATCAAACACATATACTAAAAATATTGTGTTAAAACTAAAATGCAGATTCTGTGATAAATATCCAGAAACAATTGATCATCTTGTATCAGGTTGCGCGGTATTGACATCCATTGAGTATAAAACCCGGCAAGAAAATCTGCAACTTCTACGGGAAGGAAACTGAAAGAAAATGGTATGAACAACACCCAGACCCGGTTACGGAGATAGGACCTGGAACAATTTTATGGGACTACACAATACACACACAGACAGAACAAACAAAGCTAATGGCCCTGACATTGTTAGTAGAAACCACAAAAAAAAAATGTCCGTTCTTTATTGACATGGCAGTCGCTGCGGACTGCAATGTATCTTTGAAGATCTTCAAAAAACTATGAAAATATAAGGACCTTGAATTCGAAATCTCAAAAATGTGGCACATGGGAACATCAACAATCCCTGTTGTAGTTGGAGCCCTCCGATTGGTTGGAAAAGATTCTAATAGACTCATTGAAGGAATTCCTGGTAGCCCATGCCTTAAAGAAATACAAAAAAAATTGTTTTCACAAGTACAGCCCTCACCTTACGAAGGGCTTTATCTATATAAATTATGTTTGTGTGTGTATGTGTGTGTATTTAATTGGTCAGTGGAAAATGTCATGATGTCATTTCTGACCTTAGTTCACTGAACGGAACCCACAAAGAAATGTTCTAAACACCGGAAAACAAAGGAAATAATAATAATAATAATAATAATAATAGTGTGCCTTTGAAGATTTTCAAAAACTATTAAAATAAAAGGATCTTGAAGTGGAAACCAAACAAATGTGGCTCATGAGGAGATCAATAATTCCAGTTGTAGTTGGAGCCCTCCAATTGATTGGAAAAGGTTCCGATAGAGTCATTCCTGGTAGTCCATGCCTAAAAGAAATACAAAACAAATTGTAATCACAAGTTGACATCACACATTACAAAAAGCATTATCTATATAAAATGTGTGTGATCATAGTTTTGTTTTGCTTTTATTTTTATGAAAATGATCTGTGGAAAATGTCATGAAGATATTTCTGATTATAGGTCACTGGTTGGATATGTATACAAGAGAAAACTATGGAAATAATAATAATAATAATAATAATAATAATAATAATAATTATTATTATTATTATTATTATTATTATTATTATTATTATTTCCTTTGATTTCTGTTGTATACATATTTCCTACCGGGTCCCAACCAGTGACCTAATGTTAGAAATGGCATCATGACATTATACCCAGCATATTTGTGCCAAAAATCAATATCTTACAAACGCATACACATTTTGCAATGACAAAACTCTTTGGACTGTTTGAGCTGTGTTTGGAAGAACAATTTTAACAAGTACTGCCAGAGATATCTTCAATAACCTTTTCCAAACACAACTGGAATTTACTGATGTCTTCATGTTCTACATTTTTTAAATTATTATTATTATTATATAGTGACGCCATAAGTAATCGCAAGTTATGGGCATAAAATAAGCATTGATTCAAAAAAAAGAAAATGGTTTTGATACAAAACTACGATGATGTTTTCGCCTTCTGCTTGTCATAAACTTAAATGACACAGTGAAAGCGACGCATTTGCTTTTTGCCTTACTTCAATAGAGGACACCCTCTACTAAATCAACTAATTTGGTTAGATTTGGCTCGAAACTTTTAATCTAAATAGAATCCATAAAAGTTACAGTGCTGGTAATAAATATTATTTTTGTAGTTTATTCCTGTAGATACCTTGGAAGACATACGATCAAAACCAAATCAAATGGGACTGCGAGCCTTTTTAGATATTTTTATTTATTTATTTCGTTATGGTGAATATCTGTCCCTGGTTACGTGCAACTAGCAAACGTCCTAATAAACAATAACAACAACAATAAAAAATAATATAGAACATTCCAAAACTAGTACGAGACATGCAATTGGTGTAATGCAAGTCAAAAGCAAAACAAAACAACTATAAGACAATGTGAAGCAAAAACGTTCCCAAAGTAGGGATAAAATATTTACATGCAAATGTGATACAATCAGGTGGTTATAGCGTTCTAATTTCAAGGCAAGAAAGATAAAAAAAAATGTGGGAATAAGACCAAGAAGTGTCCATTTTTATTGGTTGGGGAAAAAATCCCAGCATGCATCTATAAGATTAGTATAGAAATTTCGGGAGGAAATGTTCTTAGTCATTATTTCAGAGATTGGTATCAACAGTTTATTTTAGTAGCAAGTAAATATATATTGGGCATGGTTACTAGTCATACGCCCAAGATAGATTACTTGTAAAACGAGAAGATTTATATACAAAATAAGTTTCAGTTTAGTAATGGAATTGCTGGACAAACGCTATCAGAACGAATACAAAATTCGTATTTAACGAAGAAAAATATCTCTGCAATTTCTTCGCTTGTCTATAAACCGTGTTGTTTCTGTAACTAGGGTTTCTTTATTGAACCCGTTCGTTGCAGATAGATAGACATGAACAGTCTGAGATAGAGATAGAATTTGAAGGTGAATGAACTGAAAGAGATAAGAACAGATTGATAACTATGGATATACATAAATACATTATATATATATATATATATATATATATATATATATATATATATATATATATATATATATATATATATATATATATATATATATATATATATATATATATATATACGTTCTTATGGCTGATATAGCATTTTTCTACGACAAAAGTGAATTGAGTCACTGTCGGTCAGTGGGTGTGTTTATCTAAAAAATAAATACGCTAAAATTCACTTTTTTCGCTTTCCGTGCGCCGGCGGCTTAGTGGTAGAATCTCCGACTGACACCAATTCAATCGGGTTTCGATCCTAGCTAGAGACAACCGAATGTCTAGCCACACTGAATACCTGAGAAACAGTCTGTGTGGATGACTTTTTTTTTTTTTTTTTATATATATATATATATATATATATATATATATATATATATATATATTATGAACTCGCGAGTTATGAATTGAGAACGGTGAGGACCGAATTTATGTTTATTTGTAGTCCTTTTATTTTTACCAGTACTGTTTTATTACCACCAACTCTCATATATATGAGGATAAAGCCAAAATAGTAAACGTTTATAAATCTAACAGGTTTCACTTTTATTAAGGCTTCATCGGAGAATGAGATTTTGAAATATTTTCTGATTGGTTAAGTAGATTTCACGGGAATTTGAATTGACAGGTTGCGTTCGTGTGTATAACTTATATGTGTAATTGTATCATAATACTAATTGGATTTATAAACGTTTAGATTATTTGTTGTTTATCCTATGATTATGTCGGATTCCAATCCACATTTGATCTGTATCTGATACTAATTTTAGGCTATATGTTGGTTCCCATACATAAACGAGTCGAAGTTTAAAGTTATTCAGTTTAAAAAAGATATCTATTAAAACATGTCTATCCACTAGATATAACGTTTATAGTAATGAGAAATACACACACACACACACACACACATACATACACTCATATATATATATATATATATATATATATATATATATATATGTGTGTGGGGGTGTTGGTGTTTGGGTGTGCGGAAAATTTCAGATATAGATAAAACATATCTGTAAAAGGACAATATGAATAAAAAGAAAAGGAAAACTTAGCTGTCGCGTCTCATCCTCTGATGGACTTTATGTATATTTTCCTTGATAAAGTCCATCGTAGAACGAAACGCATCGGCCAAGATAAGTTCTTTTTTGTTTATATTCACACACACACACACACATACATATATATATATATATATTCTATGATAAATAAGCATATATCAACGTAAGTATTTTTCTTAACATTTACCATTTGTCCCTTTTGGTCGGGTCTCAAACAAAAAACAATGGCAGTCACAGAAAATATGTAACTTTTTCACCCAGTGGACGTCTTATTTCGTATTAATCAACTCATTGATAATTATATTGAACTTTAAATATTTCATCATTGCAGACTTGCTGGGCTCAGGGCAAATTACTACTTGATTATAATATTTCCATTGTGCCAAGAACATATCTTTAAAATGTTAAAAGGCAGGTAAATCTATTTTATTATAACCTTTCAACAACACTAGCAGAACAAAAGCTACAAAAGTTCCACTTGTTTCAAATGAAGATCCTTATTGTGTAATCTAGACACCCAGTCTGCTGACCTTGTTCCAGACATGAAACGATCAGCAGAATAAACCAAAAATATTTATAGTTGTTAAGTTTTTTTCTTTTTACCTTTTTGCAAATATGAGTTTTTGATTTGAGCAAATTTCCCAGAAATCACTTCCCCATGATTTCAGTTCTAGTTCATTTTTTTCCTGATCTGGATTTTTCTGCTTCGTTGTCATTTCCATGTAATTTTCCTCAGTTAATTTTTTTTTACATCTACACTCCATCTTGAAGCGTTACTCCGTCTTCACCCCTTCATTTAGCTATAATTAAAACATCGCTTTTTTTTAAAAGAAAAAAAAAATATCTGCGTCTGTTTTTCGAGAATTGAACTTAAAAACAAAAAAAAAAACAACAAAAAAAAAGTGAATTCCCTCTCTGTAGCTTCTGACTTTCATGTTTTTCTCTTTCTGCATGTTTACACAGCAAATTGAGGTTATCAAGTCTTGCTTTTGAAAACACTATTTGAATATTTATAGAAGAAATTTAAAAAAAAAAGATTCATGACACGGCTACATCTCATAAAGCGATGTCGATCGTTACTCGAGAAAGATTTTTGCTTTTCGAGGCGCCTCCGATTTCTAGTGGTCCATCGGCAACCATTCAAGAGGAACCCCAACGCTGCATCAACAGACTTAATTAAGGAACAGACCATTTTCTTCGGGTTTCTTTTTACTTATTTTATTTTCGTAGGTGGTAAGTAGCGATTCTTGAACAAAGCAAGAATGATTAAGAGATAAGGGATACGAAAGTTCCGTCAGCTAACCCTATCCTCGGTTCGTGTATGGTTTATCTTCCTGCGTCTGGGAAATCACGGAAGAATATCATAGCTCTATACTTCTCGACTGCCGCAAACGATCTACCGGTTTTGGCGCATTTTTAGGTTTTATCAAACAAAGAAAACAAATTCAGAACTCGGGTTTCTATACGTATGGGTTTCAAAGCAACCGCACGGGCAGTCAAAGTTCTGATCAGAACTTTAATGAATGGTCATTATTGACCCAATAATGACCATTCATTAAATTTTTTTTTTTTTTCATTTATGTTTTACCCATGTTTTCTGTAAAACGAGATGGAACAAGTTTGATAGAGAAGTTCATGCCTCATTGCATGGCTATTGAACCGAAGTCGGAAGTCCGTTCCATTTTCTTCAACATTTCCTTTTTTTGCATTTGTGGCAGAAAAGCAGATACATAAGATCTGAACTATCACAATTCAGAGCCGGTGGGCCACCTTTCATTTTTAATTTTTTATTATATATATATATATATATATATATATATATATATATATATATATATATTTGTCAATTTGTCATCCACAGACAGACTGTTTTGATGTATCACAGCTCATCAGTGTAGTTAGACGTCCGGTTGCCTCTAGCTAGGATCGAAACCCGAATTGGCTTCAGTCGGGGATTCTACCACTAGGCCGTAGGCGCACGGCGGAGATGAAGGGGAATTTAAGCATATTTATTTTTAGATAAACACACAGTGACTGAAAGAACTCGATTCGATTTACCGAAGAATCTTGCATTACTAGCCGTAATAGTTTACTGTTTACAAACCCCAGAGACCTCAACCGAAATAAATTTTTAATACGTTTTCTCTAACTCTGTGTCATTCTCTAAGATCTACAATTATTGATTGATGAGTAAATCTTCCAAGCCTCTGAAAGCTTTTACACCAGAGAGGACAGAAATTTAATTTATTTATCTTCATAATTACGAAGGCTGATTAATAGGTAATGTCTCCTGTCCTTTAAAATAAATTTTAACCAAGCTAGAATAATGGAACTGACACCTAGATAAAGTAAATTCATTTATTTCTAAAATGACAAGTTTATTGTTCAAAAATTATCACTATTTAGTATCTAAACATGTTTCCAAAATTCTAATCAACTTTTTACATTCTGCAAATTTGTATATAAAAATAAATTTGCGTGTGTAATCCTGTCAGTTTGTATGATCTCTAGTCATGTTATGTGTGCGAAAATATGACAAAAATCTTCTGTCATCAAATAAAAGCGATTTTGTCCTTGACATCTATCAGCACGTGTCTTTGAGGTTAACTAGTTTTGCTCAGCAAGATAATAAGTTTTCATATTAAGCTTTAAAAATTCAATTTTTAAAAAGAACTGTTTTTAATCATTTCAAACTGATCGTTACAAATACGCAGGGGGTCTGTCGAAGCCGTTTACAATTAGATTGCTAAAAATCATTTTCTGTCTTGAACGATCTTAGCATTTCGATCACAGCTTGAGAGTAAAAGGAAAAGACAATGTATAAAGGGAATTAAGAAATGTTGATATTTTTTAACAGTTTACTTTTATAATTTGACAAATCTAAATTTTGATTACTGAAATATTTTTTTTAATTCATAGAAATAAATAAGTTAGTCAATTTGTGTTGGACAAATTATGGATTTATTTTTATTAATAAAGAAAATAAAGCAAACATTTTCTTTCTAAAAACGAATGAGACGCTTTTGGGAAATTGCAAAAGACTCAAAAGTAAAATTGGAGATGCTAAGCATTATATAACACTAGCTGTGATATCTGGCGTTCAGAGGGTCAAGTGTGTTTTCTCTGCTCTCCTACTACACGTATTTTTTCCTATTTTAGAATATACTTTAAAATGTGACTAGTGAAATGTGACTAGTGAAATGTGAAATGTAATTAGTGAAATGTGATTAGTGAAATGTGAAATGTGACTAGTGAAATGTGAAATGTGACTCGTGAAATGTGATTAGTGAAATGTGAAATGTGACTAGTGATATGTGAAATGTGACTCGTGAAATGTGACTAGTGAACTGTGAAATGTGACTCGTGAAATGTGAAACGTGACTCATGAAATGTGACTAGTGAAATGTGAAATGTGACTAGTGACATGTGGCTAGTGAAATGTGGCGAGTGAAATGTGAAATGTGATTCGTGAAATGTGACTAGTGAAATGTGAAATGTGACTAGTGAAATGTGAAATGTGAGTAGTGAAATTGTAATTAAAGCAATTCGATAGGTTTAAATATCCTAGCAATTTTTTATTTCAAATATCTAGCCGAAGGAATCGGATCCAAGTATTTATTAACCTCAGTTTCGTCTGACACAAGGCCACAATACTAAAGTACTTAGCGATAAGTGATTAACTTGGATAGCTACTACGGTAGGCGCTCAGCTATTTAATGAAATTTTGTTTTACACAAATCCAACATTCTAAGGTCCGAAGACGTTATACAGGTAGCTAAAGTAAACACACAATCTGTTCTTGTTTATTTATTCATAAAACGTATATTTTTTCATGTTGGCTTGTTGCTGTATCTTCACATATATTTTAATGAAATATTGGAATTGATTTCATGTATAGTCGTTAATTATTCACTCATCCAATTTTGTGCGTTCACACATTGTTTTTCAAAAGTTATTAATTTCTTTTAACTCATCTGCAATTCTAATTCGAATCCAGAGAAAATCGAATAATTTCTTATGAAAGTTCTAAGAAACATTATAGTTATTATTCGTCTATACTTCTTTCAAACGTTGAAATTATTCTTCAAATCTCTGCCTCTTGAGCCTCATTAGTCACCGGTCTACGTCAGTTATCTGTCTCATTCACTAACGATTTAGATGTGTTGTACTAAACACTTATCCTATCAATGGGAATATTTTTAAGTATTTTATCTGTCTAGTGAGACACGGTGGAGTAATGGATAACGGCTCGGATTGAGGAACCGGAGAGCCGAGTTCGAATTCCAGTCAAATACATTACATTCACTTGGGAAAGGTATGAGTCCTCTTCTCCACCCAGCTATGGGTAAATAGCAGGACAAAGTTCTGGTCTACCGCTTTCTAGTCTACCGCAGAAAGAAATGTCAACCTACTGTGGAGAAAATCTGCCTCATCAGTTATGTATCGAAAGTTACATGATCGCCTAAGCGTGTATCACGCATACCACTTAACTGATTGATCCCTCTAGTCCGACATCTTTGCTGAGAAATTTCAGAACACCCAATTCTCTATCTATCTGTGCTCGATTTTCATTGATAATATATTACCACAATAAGTTGACTCTAGTGTTTGTCTTCTTGCTGATTTCTGGTGTGTTCTCGATTAGAACCTTCAGTTACGAGTCAGACTTTGTTGAATGTTGACTCTTTGTCCGCAAATGAATGCCTTAAAAATGGAGGATAATAAGTTGACCTTTCACTCTGTGAATTTCGGAAAGGAATCAGCGTCGGAATTGCGACAAAAACATTCAAAAATTTTATTTGGACTCTTCTCCAGCTCTTCAGGCAGTGAAAAAGTGATTTGGCAGATTTCGTCCCGGTGATTTTAAACTAAACAATCAATCACGCTCCGGGCGACGTTCCGACGTCGATAAAGACGCTCTAGTTGCCATCGTGGAGAATAAACTGAAGATCTCGATGGAAGAGATTGCTAAGAGTTTGAAAATCGTTATCTAAACTGCCATTCGTCATTTGAAGAGACTTGGATTCAAGAAAAACGCCCGATTTTGGAAAATCGAAAAGGTGTTATTTTCCACCTCAACAAGAGAGCGTGTTGTCAAACAGACCCTTGCAAAAGCGTAAAAGAGTTGAAATTGGGAAACCCTTCAGCACCTAACTTGATTCATTCGGATTTTCATTTGTTCTGATCTCTACAGAATAATTTAAAGGAGGAAAAATTTTTTTAATTCTCTACCGTCAGCTATCTCAAAACCTCCTTCCAAGAAAGACACAAAGTTTCTACGAAAATTGCATCTGAAGCTTGTAGAACGATGGGAGACAGTTGTTAAAAATCAACGGAAAAATATTTTTGAGTTGAGTAAATCGGGCATAAATATTTTTTTTTTCAAAAAAAAGAGTAAAATATTGTTTTTAAATTGGATACTAATCGGGCATTAAATTTTAAAAGCTATCATAATTCTAACATTATTGTGTCGTTTAGACGAACAATAACCAAATTTTCGTTATTCGTTCTTTTATGCACTAGGTAATTTCCTGCTACACATGATCCGCTATACCTGATTCTCTCATTCCTCTATATCAAACCTTATTTTTTTATTTCATCAGAAAATTAAATTACCAAATTAGATAGACACTTGAGAATAGACGGCTTAATATTTTAAAGAAGACATAAATGAGGAAATATCAAACCATAATTTTTTTTAGATTTTAAAACCGAAAGAAGGTCAGTGAATTTAGCAATATAAAAAAAAGAGAAATTACACAAGTAAGAACGTTCAGAAGAAACGTGAAATAAAATAAAAAGCATTTCGTTTGATAAATTCTGGCAAAACGACGTAAGGAATGGTCAGACCAAACGTCGATAGAGAAGAGAAAGATTTAGAAAAAGATAAAAAATAGGATAATTGCATGACATCAGTTGCTTTCGGAAATTTAAACAAAATGAAGCCTCGAGAGTAAAACGTTCAAATAATTGGGATGAAAGCAGCAATGAATTCTTGGAAACTTGTTGATAAAACTGCCACATTTTACAGGTTGAAAAATTGCTAAGACAACTTTATTTATAAAAATTGCTAAGACGTAACTTTATTTACAAAAATGTTTTAAAACAGATAAATTAAATTTATACATTTGGTGTTTACTTTTGGAAATTATATGTTCTAGGGGAACACTATATTCGAGATAATGTTGTAGGTGATTTCTGAAGTATTCTATTAATCAACTAGTCATTTCCAGGAGTGTTTGTCTTACTGTTTGGCGTATAGCAGCCGTCAATTGGTCATTTGTTGTGGGTCGATATTTGTAGATCTCAGCTTTCTTGTAGACTAAAAGAAAATTTTCCTATGGGGAGGAATCAGGTGATGTGTAGGTCATCCAAAGTCACTCCATTAGGGGACCAAGTGTCCTGGAATCTCTCCATTGAGCTTAGTGATATGTGCGAGGTGTCTTTATCCTGTTGAAACCCGAATTAACAGGTTTTGTGAATTTTTATTTTAGAACGGAATTTATAACCACTAGATCTTCGTCATTATCAAAAATTAAAATCTACAAGCACCAATATGTACAGCATTTTCACAACACAGTAGTTACACCTTTGTGAAAATTCATTGAAACAACCGCTTTAGTTTCCTTTCCTTCACCATACGGCCAGATTTAGACCCACTGAAACAGTTTAATCGATTCCCATTTTTCTTTAGATTAGGTCATTTGCAGTGGTGTGCGATAATATGAATCTATTTTCGGGGTGTATGATGAAATTTATTTGGCCTTGAAAAATATTATGTCATTCGTGATTGCATCAGATTTTTATCACGCCCAGATATTATTGTCTCGACTGTCGATTAGATGTCCTACGGCCATTATCTGCGATGGACCTTACTTCACGGAAGCGTATGAGAATTGTAACGCTGCACAAACACAATAACAAGCCTTACCAGTGAGCAAATCAATGTACTATCGACTGGCCCAGAAACTCTCCTGATTTAAATCCAATCTAGAATCTGTGGTCAATCTTCAAGGAAATACTTCGTGGAATGGACATACAAAACAACTAACATATGGACTGGGTCATGTTTCATTAGAAAAATACGAAAAAAAGAGTAAATAACGGAATTATTCGTTTTGTTTCAATTAATTTGCATAACGGTGTATGTCACTGTGTAGAGGTCTTTCATGAAGCTGTTTGGGGTTGTTTGCCACCCAGTAGCAAAAATTCTGCTTATTGACGCAATCAGACAAATGAATGTGGGCTTCATTACTTGTAAAGAGAACTGTTTTTACGAGCACATTAAGGAATACTAAAAATGGCGAAACCTTAGCTACATAAAGACACCATTTCCACATGCTTAGCTTCACTAGTAGCATAACAATGGCTGTTTAAAAAATAGGAGGTTTTATTACCGCAAACCTGTATCAATAAAATCTCCATGGCGTCGTCGATATATTGACATGAGAAGTACATTCACTGATGGCATAGAAAAGAGAAGCAGATGTTTGTAAACAATTAGTTTTATGCGAATCGAGCATGAATTTCGTTCTCCTTCTGATGCTGAATTCACATAATGTAGAAAACAATCGACATTTTTATTTTGAAATAAAGGTACATTGTTCATTGTCTGTTGCTCCGACATGACGTGGTCTTACTCGTTTAGACTCATTCTTACATTTTCTCCAACAGTGGCTGACGAACTAAGGGAAATATGGACTGAAAAGAAAGTTATTTCAATCGTCTTGCCAGGCACGGCGGAGATTCATTGATATCTAAATGGCGCTTCTGTTTGACTGGTTTCTTTCCATTACTTTGAATTTTCATGTTGCTTTCCTACAACAGTGTTACATGATTGCGTCACTATATAGAAACGTGACTATGCCATCTTTTAACAAATAGGCAATCTGATCAACACCAGACAAATTTGGTGTCATTCCAGGAGACGTTTGTTTGTACACAAGAAAAATTGAGATTTTTCAAAACAGTTGAAATTCTCCATTGATATAACTCCAGCATTTTTTTTTCAATTTTTTTTCTCTTTATTGATTGTTGCAACCCTGCTCAACGAGAAAACACTCATTCTTCTCTTAGATGTTGCAACGTGGAATATTTTTCTTTTGTTCTTTTTTTTTTGTTCAAATATGAAATTATTTCACTCTCAGCTGTTTCAGAATTATAAATCTACTCATCGATGTTTAATAGACGTGGGGACATTTATTTATTTATTTGTTGGCCTTTGAGGACATTTTCCGACATGCCTGAGCTGATTAGCATCACTCGATTTATCAATTTCGCAGTCTGAAAGTTAAAATGGTTTTGTGACACTCCACTTTATTTCAACCCGTGTTTATTGCTTACTGAGAAAAATTCCAAATCCCTTTTATTAGGCGCATTAAAATCTTTCCAAATATCGGCCCCGTCCTTATATTTGTTAGAAGAGATTAGGCAGCAAATCATGCTCGTTCTTCTTTAATGTCAACGGATTTAATTGTAGAGGCCTACAAAGCTATTCCAAAGTTATGCAACAAGGTCACAAGTATTGGGTAATTAGTGAAGATCAAATCATTTCTTAGTAATAATCGTTAATCATACTATCTCCCTAAACAAACTCTAGCGTTTTAATGCAAAAAAACAAAACTTTATCTGATTCTTTCTTGTTTAAATGAAATGGTTTCCAATCTTTATTCGGCCATGCCCCACCTAAGAATCACTACAAACCCTGACCACTCCACCTTCACACACGGACATATATTTTTTATTATCCAAAATATGAGCTTCTATTCACGAGGAGAAAGCCTAGGAGACCATTAACTTAATTTTTCTTAAGAACTTCAGGCTGCATATATGCAATGTTATTATCATTTAATTTAGAATTTTGCAATATTTTTAAAAATATTGCATTACTAATACTTTAAACACACACACACACACACACACACACACACACACACACACAAGCATATATATATATATATATATATATATATATATATATATATATACAGTAAATATAGGTAACTACACTTTCTCAGAAAAACCTTCGGTTTCTTGATTTGAACTAATGGTCAAATGAATTTCGAAGGAAAAAAAGGTTTTAAAAAATAAGAGCTAAGAACATGAACATCTGTAGAAAATAATCGTACAGCATACAGGTCCAAAACCCAAGGGAAAAAAAAAATTACGATTAATCAAACTAACTAAAAAAGTGCTCAATACAAAAGTACATGACCTAACAGTTACCTAGAGAGCCAGACAAACCTACCAAGTTATCACTTAATGAAAAACTTGATAGGTTGGTCTGGCTCTCTAAATTTTATTATATATATAAAGTATATATGTAATTACACAGGTACATATATACACAAAAATATTTTATGTGCGCATATTGTATATGTACCATATGTATTAACAAGCACACACTAAAACTCACACAAACTTGAATTGTCCCCATTAAAAATCAAATTTCCCTTTTGTTGGGTGCTAGCAGGTAATTTATAGAAGCAACTCATTCTCAAATTTTTTTCTTGCTTAAATGAAGATTTCAGAAGTTCCGTTATAGAAGCAGAACTTTCTCTGGTCCCTTCTTTAAATGAAAATTTCAGAAGTTCCTATTTAGAATCAAGACCTTCTTTATTTCTTCCTTTGTTAAATGAAGATTGCAGAAGGTCCGCTCTAGAAGTAAAACGTTCTCTGTTTCTTTCTTCATTTTAGAAGGTCCGTTCTATGAGCAAATTTTCTCTGGAAGCAAAACTTTCAATAGTTCATTCTTCTTCAAATGAAGCTTTCAAAATATTTGTTCTAAAGGAAAACCTTTTTCTGTTTCTTTCTTCTTTAAATGAAGATTTCCGAAGATCCATTCTTAGAACAATTTTTTTTTCAAAACTTTCTCTGGTTCTTTCTTCTTTAAATCATGACTTTATCTGGCGCTTTTTAACACAAATTCCTTTTGTGATACTTTCTTGAAAGACTCAGTCTTTTTTTTAAAAAGCTACAAACATCTGAAATAAGAATTTAAAATATGTGGTATGCTAAAGCAAGCGATTATGATTTGAAAATTACCTGTATCTCTGAATTGCCTTGAACACACATGCAGACACAAATCCAATTATTATAAAAATACGAATACATTATTTTATTGACTATTAGTTATCGCCGCTGGCTCACATGAGAATTACTAATTGGAGATACTAAATTAAATAAGTGTAAATATATGGAAATCTAGGAAGTGTAGGAAAATACGAGAGGTATATCCCAAGGCTCATTGGTATAGAGAAAGTTGCCACCCAAAACCCATGCTAAGTATTACTAAAAGCTACAAAAGGAAAAGAAGTTGTGGAGCGCCATGATCACCAACGTCCCTGAAGGATCCTGGGGAAGACGATAATCTATGTCCAACAGCAAGGTCTCTGATAAGGAGGTTTTGAGGAGCGTGGAACAAACTTTTAATTGCTATTTTTCCACTTTCATAGTGTTTTGACCACATTTTGGGGGTTAACTATTTGCCCATAGCTGGGACCCTAACAGGTGTTACCACCCCGAGTCTGGGTGGACCTGGGAACACCAGTAACGAAAAGAGGGTCCAACGCTCCTCAAAACCTCCTGATCAGGGGCCATGATGTTATACGTATCATCTTCCCAGGGCTCGGAGGGGAATGAAAGCAGCAGGGAACAATGAAAGAAAAGAAAGAAAGAAAGAAAGAAAGAAATTAGAAAAAGTAAAAGAAAAGAAAGAAAAATAAATAGAAGCGGAATAAGAAAGAAAGGCAAGAACAGAGAAAAGGAGATGAAAGGAAAACAAGAAAGGACGAGAGAGAGAAAGAAGAAAGAGACGAGAGAAAAAGAATGAAGGAAGGGCAGAGAAATAAAGAAAAGAAATAAAAAAATCCCACAGATTCAAAATCCTCATCGTCGAATGAAGATGTTATAAGAAGCCAATTTACATGGGCCAACAATCGAAGTTTTTTCTACAGGTCCTCATTAGTTTGCCGGGTCTCGCTTGAACAAGCACGTAACTTTGAAAGCTTTAAATCAGGAATGCGGTCAGGACGTCTTATTGCGCTCTGGAGTTGAAAATTTGCGTAAATAAATTACCTGATCGTTGGGGCGCACAGCCATCATATTACACCATAATAAAATCTTGAATTCTGGCATTCCCATCAACCATTCGCCCTTGCATGGAGTATTGCTGCCATATATGGTCTGGAGCCCATTCTGTTTGCCTCAGGGTTCTTGATAAGATCCAGAGACGGATATGCAATGTAATTGGCCCTCATCTGGCATCTCGTCTGCAGTCGCTCTCTCACAGACGTGCCGTCGCCTCTCTCTGTCTTTTCTACAAATACTTCCATGGTAACTGCTCCGAGGAGCTGCTTTCTTTGATTCCCAGGCTTCGCGAATTCAAGCGCCCTACGAGGCTGACATCCCGCTCTCACCCTTTCACTGTTGAAACTGTTAAATGTAGCCGTCTCTTTTACTCCAATAGCTTCATGTTTCGCACCTCTCGCCTGTGGAACTCCCTTCCCTTTTCCTGTTTCCCTGAGAGCTGTAATCTCCAACTATTCAAATGTAATGTCAAGTGACATCTCCAGTTGCCTTGATCTATCCACTATCCTTCTCCCCATCCTTTCCTCTATCACTCCTATCTGATCTCGCTCCAAATCTTCTTTAACCCCTTGCGTGCTAATGGCTTCCCGCCTTGCTTGGGGTGAAATGCTTAAAAAAAATCTGACTATCTATTCCACCATCACTTATCCTCTCTCTCTCACACACACACACACAGAAATTATTAGCCTCTTAGTCAATCGCATATCCTTTTTGCTGAATAATAATCTTCGACAGTATAGTTTTCATCAAGTTTTAGACCCACCTCCTGAGAAATCATCGCCAATTCTTTTTTGGAAAATCTCACTTGCTCCTTCATTTTTGATGATCTTCTGCCACGAACCCTGGTGTTTATATCTCTACAGATTTTCAAGAATATTAAAGGCAGGATTTGCACCTTCACAAGTTCCAGTTCCATTGTCACAAAAGCATTCTCCACAGCCTTATCATTTTGTCATTATATTTCACGAGGAGTACAATGTTATTTTTGCAAATGACTCTCTTTTTGCAACACCCCTGTAGTCAAAGAGCTCTGAT
Source organism: Acanthosepion pharaonis (assembly GCA_903632075.3). Classification (NCBI taxonomy): domain Eukaryota; kingdom Metazoa; phylum Mollusca; class Cephalopoda; order Sepiida; family Sepiidae; genus Acanthosepion; species Acanthosepion pharaonis. The sequence continues at coordinate 771,174 of CAHIKZ030001476.1, read as the reverse complement.
TTGATCTCATGTAACCAAATAGTATGATTCCTTCATGCATCATCTTCCTAAAGATTGTTCTTAAAATACTTCAGTCTTGTTTGAAATTGTCTCTTCTTCAGCAGTGGAATATTTCTTGATCCGTGATTTCGCAATTCATTCGAATGGAGAACTGTTTTCTTTCAGACTTCAATTCCAAACTTGGTTAAGTTATTCGTTATGTCTTAGCAATTGTTCTAACACCTTTCTCACTCTTTACAGAGTTTTTGAAATCTTTCGCTTTCTAGTGCTATCATTGCGTCGCTCTCTGAATGTTTTCATTAAACTTCTCACACCAGTTCTTGACATTTAGAAAGAATTTCATATCTTTTTGAATATCTTTAGTCTGCTTTTCGAGCATCAATAATTCATTTTTTCAACTTTAAAATACTTTCTATGGTTTTTGATACGCGATGCTTTCAGAAATTTAAAGAATGCTGTGAAACAGTCTGTATGTAGATGACATTATATATATATATATATATATATAATTATTTTTATAAAAAAATTTATAACATAAGTATGTTATAAAATCACTACAAAAATAGCCATTTTGTTTCAACACACTCTGTGTCTTATCAAGTGATGGTGTTGAAAATATATATATATATATATATATTATGAAATGGACGAATTCCGATAATTATTTTCTAAGACATTTTTTATGTTTATACGTTCTTTTTATAGATACAAATATTTAAGTAAAAGAACCACTTGGATTATCCTTTCCCCTTACGGATCTGATATGACTCTTCGGTAAATCGAATCGTGTTCTCTCATTCACCGTGTGTTTATCTAAAAATAAATACTCTTAAATTCACCTTTATCCTTACTGTGCGCCAACGACTTAGTGGTAGAATCCCCGACTGACGCTAATTCAGTCGTGTTTCGATCCTAGCTAGAGGCAACCGTACATATAGCCACACTGATGAACTGTGATACAGCGAAACAGTCTGTCTGTGGATGACTATATATATATATATATATATATATATATATATATATATATATATATATATATATATATTATATGTATTATAAATGGTTCTACTCCTTGAAAAAACTTGGGTAGCTCGACTTGCAGTAGAACAAATTGGTACCTGAGGAAAAATGGAATAAAAAAAGAAAGAACCAAGAACATTAAACCAAGGCGAAAACAGTCGTCCAGTGTTCAAACTCCAGGTCCAAAGAAGAAAAACCCCAAGACGATTAAAAAGTGTTCAATACACAAAGTAGAGCCAAACCTACCCAGGATTCACGGATCTTCAGGGTAATGATTTCGGTATCCTCAGCCGATTTGGCTCAATTGATTTCCTAACGCTTTTTTTTTAAAGTAATGAAGCTTTATTATCTAAAATAAATAAATAAACGCACGCCGTGAAATGTGTTAGAAGAGAAAGAAGAGGAGAAAATCAAGTGTATTGGAAATGAATCAGTCGCGGGTTAAATGAAATCTACATACTTTCTTTTAATCCTGGTTTATATGAACTGAAAAGGAACTTTTTTGATGTGTATGCAACGAATCATTATTTCCAATCTATCATTCAAAATGTTTCTCTAGTCTGGAAATGTTATTATAGCTAAGTTTTCTTGTTGACAAAGGTCGCAGATATTAATATTATTGTTTTAAATTTTGTATTCAGCATTTTTTAAATAATACTGTTTCCTGGTCTAATTCAACTCTGACCATTAACTTTATATATATATATATATATATATATATATATATATATATATATACGTGTGAATAAGCGTGTGTGTGTGCATGTGTTTTAAACAAATGTCCATAAATATGTTTATATATATATATATATATATATATATATATATATATATATATATATATATATATATATATATATATATATATATAAGTATATAATTGGTATATACGGAATGAATTCCAATAACCTACAGTTACTATTCTTAAAAAGAGTGCTCAATACAAAGTAGACCAGATATAATTATTTTAAAAAAAAATTATAACATAAATATGTTATAAAATCACTACAAAAATAGCCATTTTGTTTCAACACCCTCGGTGTCTTATCAAGTGATGATGTTGAATAAAACACCATCTCATTCTTCTGATAAGGTTTTCCGTTCTTTCCATCTCATTCTTTTAACGTTTTCAACATCATCACTTGATAAGACACCGATCGTGTTTATAACAAAAATGGCATTTTGTATGATTTTATAACATATTTATGTTATAAAATGTTTTTAAAAAATAATTATATATATATATATATATATATATATATATATATATATACAGTGTAACCCGGATATTAGAGAAATGTCAGGAAGCAAGAAGTCTCTTATATCCGGGTTTGGTCTATTTTATATACATTAACACAGGCTCTAATTTGGGACCAGAGAAAAAATCTTCAGTCTTATATCCGGGTTTCTCTTATATCCGGGTCTCATATCCGAAGCACACTGTATATATATATATATATATATATATATATATATGTTCAAACAACTTCAATATTTCGAATCTGCTGAATTCAATATAAATACTTTTTTTTTTTTTTTTTTTTTCGGGTTAAATTTTCATTGTATAATGTTCAGTTTATAGGATCCGTATTCTCTGCAAGCAATTCTTTAGTGAGGAAGTATATCCTAGCTACTTCTTTGTCCTAATTAGGGATATTTTGAAAAGTTCATTTATTTATAAAAAAAAAAATGTGATCGGACATTTACTTGTCAACATTTTATAACAAACGTTGAACGATGACACAACAAAGGTGAACGGGATTTTTTTTTTTTTTTTTATCTCGGGCTTTGTCATTTATCATTGTCTGGAAAAAATATCGAATTGAAAGGTGAATTAAAATGTTCTAATTTCGTAGTATGACTAATGCTGAAGAAGAACAATGAAAATGAAGAAGAAGAAGAAGAAGAAGAATAAAGAGGAGGAGGAAGATAAGAAAAAAGAAGAAAAAAGGGTAATAAAGGAAAGATGTGAAGAAGAAAGCAGAAAAAGAAGAAAAAAAGAAAGAAGATGAAAATAAAGGAAATAGAAAAGAAGAAAGAAAAATAGAAGTAGAATAAAGGAGGAAAATAATGATAACAAAGAAGAAGACGAAAAAGACAAAGAAGAAGAAGAAGACAAAGAAGAAGAAGAAAAAGAAGACAAAGAAGAAGACGAAGAAGGAAAAGAAGAAGAAACAAATGAAAGAAAGAGGAACACTAGCGACTGAAGAGGCTTATTACAGTTTAATGGTTTATCATAACAGCGCGTTAATAAAAAAAATGATGGTTAGTTAAAAATAAATTAGTTGATTTGATCGTCAAGGTGTCAGTGCGATGCATTGAATTTATTTGGTTCATGAGGATTCTTATGAAAGCAATTATTATAAATAGGATTTTTAGCCTTTAACTTTGTATTATCAAATCATAAAACAATGAAAATACGTAATGCCCTTAGATTATCCTACGAACAACACGGGTGATATAATACAATCTTGTTCAACGAAAATAAAATGTTGCTTTCTTTTAGTCGCTTGAGTTGATTGATTGTGATTCGCCCAATTGACTTCCCATACACAAAGAATCTCCTTGTTTGTGCTGGAGAGAGACCAAAATCTAAGACAGTTACCCTTTTTTTATTCGATCGAATCGACATCAAGACGATAAATAGCATTAAAAAAACGATATTGTCTTATATAAGAAGCTGGTTAACTTTGTCTCGATCGAATTAGTAGCTGTTGTCGACCTGACAAATATTGGCCGCTTGTAGCAGACAGATTTCTCTTCGAAACAATGCCGACTTTCTAGATGTGAATACGAAGTGAAATCAACTGTGCGTAAAAACGCAGGTTGCCACAGAGGATACAAAGATGAGTCTGCTGACAACTAACAAAGATGCTATAACTTAACGAAGGGGTAAATTGAATCAACTCAAAGCTCAATATAAAAAAAAAATATATCTGGTGTTGCTCAGTCAAATCTTTATCGAGTGTATACTATATTTCATGGAGTTTCGTAAATGTAGATCACTAAGGGCAACATTATTAACATGATGGCATCTGTTTTTACTCTTCAATTGGGTCGGTAAATGTTGAAGACCGTCACTAGATAACTGAGAATAACCTATTTAAGTTTCAATCGTTTTTGGACGGCTTGGCCAGTTTCTGTATAAAGGGGACATTGTTAGGTTATAGATGCAGGCCGTCAGCCGCGTGCTGTGCAAACTGGTTATTACTTTTGCGTTATTTAAGTTTATTCAGATGTGCATAAAGAAAACTAAACTGGAGTCCCACCTGACAGGTGTGACAAACCTTCTATCTTTTCATACGGCAAGAAACTAGTTTCTGAAACATTCGGGTGAATTGCAACCTAATTAAATTCCCTGAACCCACAACAAAGAAACGCAAAGATGTTATGGAAGTTCTTGGAGCGTAATAGATATACTCATACAATAATTCTTATACTTTTTAGAGTTTTTGTCTTTCCCGCTTTGTCGCGTTTGTTCAAAGAGAAGTGTTACAATTTTTTAGGTAGCTCTTTCTAAATTTAGCTGGGTGCGGGGAGCGTCAGTTAGGATTAATTTCCATATTTCCATTTGTATGTGTATGTGTGCATATTTGGAAGTGGGTTTGTGTATCTGAGTCAACGTGCGAGTGTCTCTATATTTCAGTGTTTTGTTCATATGTTTGTATATTTTCAGCTTCACACTCCGCCTCGCTCTTTTGAACAGGAATAGAATCTACACCTTGTTTCCTGTTTAGAATTGGGTTTCCGGTTCTTTCTAAATTCTACTTCAACTGTCTACTTTTAATCTCTCCGTTTAAACTGTAATTCATTTTTTTTCTTCAACAGGAGCAAATAGGTTTGCTTATCGTCCGGTTCACACTCCTCCACGGTCTTTTGAACAGGAGTAAGGGGTTCATCGCTTGTGTCCTGTTTAGGAATGGGTTTCCGGTTCCTTCTAAAGTATTTTGATGTTTTTCGTTCCCAGTAGCACCTTTGCATCTTAGTGGAATTATCGCCTTGCTTGAGGTGGATTGATTAAAAAAAAAATGTGTGTATGAGTGTTGGCGTTTGTGTATGTAGGTTTCTGGGAGTGCATATTATTTTTCGTGTGCGAGTCTGTTTATGTATATATGCATTTGGTGTCTGGAAATGTTTACAGAATTTCTTTTCTAAAAAAAAAAAGAACCTTTTCAACTGCTTCTCTAGTTTCTAGTTGACATCATTTACGCACGCCAGAGATGGCTAATAACGTCTTAAGTGGATTCTCTTCTTCTCTTATAAGACGCACCGTATGAAAGAAAAGTTTTTCACTGTATAAGACGCACGCAAAAAAAATTCGTCTTGTACAGCCCAAAATAAAACCTATAAGAAATGGGGGATCTAGTTCTTATTACTATTTATATGAGACAAATATGTTTTAGTTTTGTTTTGTTTGGGTTTTTTTTTCAGAAAACGTTCGTATTATACAATGATATATTATCGGGAAAGAATAATTAGCAAGCCATTCTAGCAACTCTTTTGCTTTGTCAGTGATTGAACGTAATCTACGCGTTATTTTCTGCGTTTGCTACGAGTCGAAACGAAGTGGAAAGCTTTTTTCTAGCCTCCTTAGTTCGACCATTTCGAAGCTGACACTCTGCTGTGATAAATTTTAAATCTATTTATCCGTAGAGCAATGCTGACGCATATTTTAATATGTGATTTCGTTTTATTAGAAATTAAATCTCACTGATTTGAAGTAAAGATTTAAGAAACTCTTTTGAATGAACCGAAATGAATAATTAAATATATATATATACAGTTACAGACAGAATTATTTGCTCCCACTGAATAATTGCATATTTTCTAAGGATATGCAATATTTGCAAGTAATTACTGAATTTACTGATATAATGGAATATGCATACACCTGTTTTCACCCTCACTGGAATATGATTGGCTAGTGTCCGTCATAAATATCGACGGACGTGTAGGAGAGAAGTCAAGAGAGCCTTTGTCTGAGAGCTAAGTCTATAACGACGCCGATTGGACTACGCCATTGATCTACACTTCTTACCTGCGACTACGACGCGTGCCAGTCGATTACTGCTACCGTATTCTACTTGGTTATAGTAGCCAAAACCACTTAACTACCTTGATTAAATATATTTAGCATAAATAGTTGATTCCGTAGTTTTTAATAAATCGGGAATTTTTTAGAAGTTTCGATCTATTATATTTATTCATAAATTTTTGAATTTTTGGTCTGATGAATTGGACCGTGATTACGATTCCAATGTAATACACTATAACCATGGAATATTAAATATTAAATGAACCTTTTATATTATATTCTTACTCTGTCCTGGACATTAAGTTCTACCTGGATTCTATCCTCTCTAACTATATATATATATTGACCACTGTTATATATATATATATATATATATATATATATATATATATATATATATATATATATATATATATATATATATATATATATATATAACAATTAGACTAATTCTTCGTACGAAAACAAGCCATTCGTCTTTTTTTAGAATTGTTATTGATTTTTTAAAAAAATATATATCGTTCTCCCATATATATATATATATATATATATATATATATATATATATATATATAAATATATATATATGTAATGGTGAATTTCATTTACAAACTCCCACCAAAAAAAACAAATAACCCCTTTAAATATTTCACACGAAATTATTCTATTTTCTCACACCATTCTTGTATTCATATTTTCTTTCAAGAATATTTTCAACATATCTTTTTTAATGAATTTATGTTTTAAATCTCTCGCTTTCTAAAGAAATCTCTTTCTGTGTGTGTTGTATATATATATATATATATATATATATATATATATATATATGTATTTAGGCTTTACTTTTGTATCGAGCTGTGTTTTTTTTTTTTAAATAATAACAAAAATACTAAAGAACTTTGGATTATTTACCTAACGAGTTCTTTCCTATTTTATATATATTTTCACAGACACACACACATACACACACACACACACACACACACACATATATATATATATATATATATATATATATATATTATTTTAAGTACAAAATTTTTTTTTCTCTTTCTCCTACCATATCCAAAATTTTTACTCGTCTTTATCAACTCTCCAAAATCATTAACCAAATTATTACATCATACATTGCCAGTAAATACAACGTCAAATCAACCCTTGAATTAATCCAAATCCTAATGTCACAAAAAATCTGATAATAAAAACATAGCCTCACTTGACATTAAAAATTTATTCCCCAATGTCCCGGTTAGAGACATAATCATAAAGAATATATACAACGTTCCTTCTCTCCCTCCATTAAAAATTAAATCAACATATTACGGAATCTACTTTTTCTTCTACTAACGAAAAGTTTCATTCTTTAACCACAAAAAAAATACATACTTATATATATATATATATATATATATATATATATATATATATATATATATATATATATATATATATATATATATGATGGTGTTTCCATGGGTTCAGTTCTGGGTTCAACTTTTCATAACTTTTATATGGCTAATATTGAAAATAATATATTCAATAATTTTTAAATACTCCATCTACTTAAAATATGTTGACGATATCCTCATCTTAGTAAAAAAAACAAAAAAACATTGATGAAATACATGAACTACAGAAAGAATTTCAAAACGACTCTGTCCTTAAATTCATATATGAACTTTATAATAATAATAATGGTATTCCTTTTCTTGATAGATAGACACTAATAATAATACATTCACTGCCTCCCCCATATAAATAAAGCCTACTAGTATAAACACATGCATTCTTGATTATAAGAGTTAATGCCTTAAATACTACAAAATAGCAATTATGCAAAATTTAATAAACCGCATTAGACTCATCCATAAAATGATTTTCTACACTGAACTAAAAAAAAAATTAAACAAATCCTTAATAATAATGATTTTCCTAACTACATTGTTGATGAACAAATAAGGCGATCGATTAAAAATTTTAATATAAATCAAATAGAACATAATACTTCCTCAAATAACTCTAAACATATCAATCGTTTATATCGCAATCAGGTTTATTCTTAATATAAGCAAGATGAAAAAATCCTAAATAAAAACTCATAAATACGAATGACCCTAGTAAAAAAAATAAAATTATTTATATACTATACTAAATTTAATCCAACTATATCATTCGTAATAACCCCTCTCCACCAATTAATGTATTGCAGAAAACTAACATTATATACTAATTTAAATGTCCCTTGCGAGTTGCATCTCCAACAAAAAAGTTTATGGATATGTTGGTCATTCTATAATAACTTTATCAAGACGGCTCACTCTATACATGCATGATTCATCGTCCATTTCACAACATCTGCTAAAACATTCCTATCCACATCCACAATTTTGAAGGATATTAGTCGACAATACCCATAGACTTCACAAAGAGTGTAATAAGTAAAAACTGCACATTTTCGAACCCATCTTTATTAAAAAATTAAAACCAACATTTAACAAAATTAATTATAAATATAGTACAAACATTTGGAAATGCTTATATTATATAGTTCTTTAGAAATATCTACATTAAAACTAAACAGTTTAAAACAAAACCCCCAAAAAAGCAAACTATAAACTACCACAAGAATTCAATTCGTAACTAAGTTACCTCCCTTAGATTAATTTTTACAATATCGATTTATTTTTTTTTTAAATCACCGTTTGTGACATTGCGCATGACCGGAACTGTTAACGGTTTAACCACAAAAGCAAAATTTGCTTCAGACAAATACAATTATTTGTCCTAGCCATCATAACCCTGAAGATGATATTTAAATATGTCGAAAGGACTCGGAAAAATAAAAATGAATAAATACAACCACGGTACCTTACTTGCTCTCTTTAAGCAGGAAACAACAATGGTTATACGCGATTACGAAATCATATCCATGAAAATTAACAAACATCTCTAAATTGTTTAATCAGACATGATTAAAGGGAAATATATATATATATATATATATGTATATATATATATATATATATATATATATATAAAACGATAAATTAATTTCAAATTAATTTCTTCGTAGATTGTTTTAACATTTAGATATTTATCAAACCTTAACCTCCCAAATATGCACGTTAAAGTAACGCGAACTGACAGTGTCTAAGAATTTGAATGAAACCTGTCGTGTAATTTATTGGGGTTGTTGTAACTTCTTCCTTTAATGTCGTTCTTATCATTCACCCCTTAGCCATCTATATCTAGAGACGAGACGCGTTAAATTTGAGCAACATCTAGCCGACACACTGGGGTTAAAATAGGAAACTAAACTGATACATATGACACACTCTATATCCTCTCTCCCACCTCACTTCCTCATTTCGTTAACTTTACGTATACTTGATGAGGTCCGTAAAAAACGTGTGAATTTCTTTTCATTTTTCATTTCAGCTTTTGGAAGTAAAGTCTGATGATCCAGAACCCTGTTAAAGGGGTTATGGTGAAATGGAATCTTCACGTGGTCTGTCTTTTATTCAAACAAATATATATATATATATATATATATATATATATGTGTGTGTGTGTGTGTGTGTGTGGTGCTATGGATATATTGTCGTTTAAATTACGCAAAAATGAAAATAACATTGGCATCTCATTTTTAACAGATATATTTACCAAAATTATACAAAAATATATTGAAATATATCTGAAAAGAATACGTCAATAAAAACCGACGCTCAAGAAAAATCATATTTACAAAAACATGTCACTGAATCCTGATCTACAATCTGATATCTTACAAAGAATACATATTCTACTCATAAGAACCTATTGTAAAAATCTAATCGGAATTAAATAACCCCATAAGGTTGATATGCTGTAAAAACAAAACAAACAAAATCAACCACACCTGACATCACATTTTAACATATATTTACCAAAATTACAAAAAAATATCTTGAAATACGAAAGAGTAAATTTATTCAATAAAATCGCCATTGGCTACAGCAATAACCTCTAGACAACTTCAGAATCTCCTGCAACTCTTCTGGATGGCCTCCTTGTTTAATTTGGTGAATGCTGCCATTATCTTTGTCTTCAGTTCGGCTTTGGCACTAAAAGGAATTTTTTTTGGTCTTTCACTCAACTGCGCCCCACATATAATATTCAGGCGGGTTGCAGTTTGGTGGCCGAAGGCAAAGGAGTAATGTCGTCGCAGAAATTGTCTGACAGCCAATTGTCTGTATTCTCCTGCATATGTGGCATGTTGCAGAGTCTTATTGCCAGACATAGCACCCAACCTCTTTATCCAGGTCAGCACTTCCTCCCCAAGACAACTGATGAAGACCTTCATGTTGAGTCTGAGGTTCTGGTGGAAGATGAATGAAGGCATAACGTCGCTATCACTAGTGATCATTTCAAACACCTTCGTAGTCACCATTAGACTCATTTAACTTTCCCCGAATCCTCAGATTGACACCCAAACACTGAAAGTTTCGTATTGGAGCTTTCCTTGCGAATGCCAAACAGGACCGCATGCCATTTCCAAATTTCTGGTGGAATGAATTGCGTCATGGTGCACATTTTCTCGAAGACGGTGCCCAGCTGACCCTACTGTACTGTGCAGTTAACAAAATCTAAAACAAGCAATGCCCATACGCGAAATTAAAAATATGAAATTGTGAAAATTTATCCACACACGCTCGATAGGAAGAATCTATTAAAAGTATAATTATACATGAAAAGTTTTATTTACTCGTTAATTTAATTGTTACACGTGCCGTTCAAAATGTTCTCCTTCTTTTTCAGAATACATTTCAATTCTTTCGCTGATTGATTTATTAAAATGTCAGAGAATTTCCTCTGTCATTTTAATGCATTCACATTGTATACCTTCTTCAAGTTTCTCAATATTTCTTGGCAACGTCTGATAAACAACTGATTTCAAATGGTTCCAAAGAAGAAAAAATCCAAGGTCATGATGTTTGGTGAGATCGATGGGCAATCAACAAGACCTCTTCGATCTGTCCATTTCTGGTTTCTGCAAAAACCTTAAAATATCAAGTCAAATTGGACATTTAAAACTTGATTAATTAATTGAGCGGTATGGTGTGTTCGACTTTTTATCAGCGCATATATATATATATATATATATATATATATATATATATATATATATATGGATATTTGCGAGAATATGAATCTGAGATAATGTTGGTTCCACTGAAAAACATTTTTTAAGTAAGTATTTAATTATCAGATTTCAAAAAAATTCAGTGAGAACTGCACGCACATACACTCACCACATAACGACACACACACACACATAATTGTATGTATATTATAAATTATATATATATAATGCGTAATATATATCGGTGTATGGGTGTATTATTTTAAAACGCAAACGACATTAGCAGATTCACACACACACACACACATATATATATATATATATATATATATATATATATATATATATATATATATATATATATATATATATATATAGAGAGAGAGAGAGAGAGAGAGAGAGAGAGGTAAATCGTAAAATATATAGGTTTATGTTTGAGGTCCATATATATATATATATATATATATATATAACGTCATCCACAGACAGACTATTTCGCTATTTCACAGCTCATCAGTGTGGCTAGACATCCGGTTGCCTTTAGCTAAGATCGAAACCCGACTGAATTGGTGTCAGTCGGAGATTCTAACCATTAAGCTGTGATGAAAGTGGATTTTAGCTTATTTATTTTTAGAAACACGCCCAGTGACCGACAGTGACTCAATTCGCATCTGCGAAGAGTCTCGCTATATAGCTATAATAGTCACTGTTTACCAAACCACACCTCGTTCCCAGAGAGCTCAACTGAAATTGATATTTCAGGAGCCAATATAACGTTTGATATATATATATATATATATATATATATATATATATATATATATATATATATATATATATATCAAACGTTCATATATATATATATATATATATATATATTTATAGCCTGACGTACTTTACCGATTTAGCTAAAGAGGACCGTTTCGGTTAGCAAGGTCGATTTTACTGATTTTATCATCGAGAATATATATATATAAATATATGTATATATATATATATATATATATATATATATATATATATATATATAAATGTGTTTGAGAATGTGAATCTGTGCTGTGTTAATGTTAATGTTGTTTTCGTTGAAAAACTTATTCCAAGTATGTATTTAATCTTCAGATTTCAAAAAACATTTAGTATAATTTTGCATACACCCTTACACACAAGCACATAGCCACATTTAGCATACACACACGCACACACATAATTGTGTATGTGTATGTATGCGCGTGTGTGTTTTCGCTCATCAATATACCACTTTTCCCATATCTATTAATATATGTTGAAATCAAACACTTTTGGAGATAAATGTATATATATATATATATATATATATATATATATATATATATTATATTTTTTACCCTTTAAGAACGTCCATTTCTTTATTTTTTTTCCGCCTGAATTTGGGTCCATGAAAATGTCATTTGTATTTACCCGGCCATTTTATATGCTAAAGCGACAATATAAAAACGGAAATGACGCTTGCACGTGTCGATATAAGAGAGGGGGAAAAAAGAAGAGAGAAAAAAAAAAGTATTGTTTTCTTTTTCACTTATTACGCAACTGCGGAATCTAAACTGAATTCTCCCACTATTGACGTAACAGCAACTGCAACCACTTATGGCCTCTCTCATAATGAAATTACTGCTGCTGCTGCTGTTACAGTTTGTGCGTTGATATGGCAACGTTCGTGACGTCATCTGAAATGTTCATAGATTTTGTTTCATTGTTTTTTTTTATTTGCACTTGGAACCATTATTTAGCCAGTAGATATCACAGAAATTTAGTGTTGCTATAAGATCGATACACCGATGCCATATAATGAACATACATAAAAATAAGCTCGTGTTTATTTTCTTTCGGATGAAGATAGCCTCTCCTCTCATTTGAATCAGATTTCATTTCCAGCTCTGTGGAAAGAAATCACTGATTTTAAAAGATTGCATTGGTTCCCATTAAAAGAAAATAGTAGTTTTCCATATCTGTGACAATGTGTTTTATCATAGTCGAAGCCTCATATCCGATGAATTCATTTAATAAGTTTGCAGTTTCAAGCAGTGAATTGGCCATCAGGATATTCTTGAACGTTGTCACATCTTGATTTCACCACTAATTTCTTAATGTTATTTTAGAAAATAATTCTAAACAATATATTATTCATGGCTAGTATTTTTTAAACCTATTTCAGTTGCTTTAAAATGCAACTTGCAGATCTTTAAGTAAGCAGCACTGATCAGAAATAAAAAAAAAATTCCAACGAGATTCAAACTTATATCCACAGAAGTTTGTCGATATGTGACAGTTACTTTAAAAAAGATTCGACATTTTTACTCCATGTCATTGAATCAAATACTTAAGTGACACTCGGTATTAAAAAGCTACAGTAAAAACTGCAATGATGAAGTGTATAATATGGATAATAGAGGAAGTGGTAAGAAGTAAAAATACTGAAGACAAGGACGACAGCTAACTATTGACCCTTGATTTGAACGATTGACGTTCTCAAGGAATGCCCCAAGGATGTGGCTTCCGCAAAATGGTACTTCTTGGGAAATATCTTTCTGGGTGGAAATTTCCTTTTTATATTTGAAGCACAGAAAAAATGAGAATGGTTCCAGTCCGTGAATTTAGTGTGGTGTATCTTAGCTTCAAAGGCCTGAACTGTGCAAAATGAAGAAAGGTGTTTATCTGAACATCTGCTCGCAAATAGAGATTATAGACTAGCGACAAGCTTGCAACGTTGCAATATTTTGCACAGGGGCAAATAACTCGTACCGGACAACAAAAGCGTAGGGGTTGAAAAGTAAACATCTCCAACCCAAATATGGCAGCTTTCCTCCAATACTTTGTGTCTCATCAGCCATTTGCATGCTAAAATACATCAGCCATTTACTGGAACAATGAAACAAAGCGGCAACTTTTAGCTATGTGACATTTATTCTTTAATTCCGACAAATATCGTTTAATTATAAGCAATTATTGCTAGCTTTAATATTATTCTATTAACTTAAAAGAACCAATGTCCTTTATCATTTTCCTATTCTTTTTCAAGGGGCCATTCCCTCAAGATACGATTTAGCGAGCTACGCTTCAGATGTTTAATGTATCCAAAGAGTTTCATAATTTGTTTAGGATGGTGGAGGCTAATTAGTTACATTTCTATGAGTGGTTATTTTACTTTGTCTACCATTTTGTAATCTGTTGTTCACAAATCACAGTGATGTGCAAAGGTTTGGTGATTGGTTGGTGATGTTCGCGGCCAACTCCTTTCATTGTATGACCATAAGACTGAAGTAGGGGGGCATCTAGGGTCTGGCACTGAGAAATGTAGTAAAAGAAGATATTTTAAATATGTAAAAAGAGATGAAACATGAAATAAACAGTTTTTCTATATCTATAAAACAGATGTCCTCTGTGTGTCTGTATGCTATTTATGCACGTCCAAATTTTTCGACCAATTTTGATGAAATTGTAAATATATATTGAAAATTTATTAAAAGAGACCAAGTTTAACTTTGTCAATTCCTGGTCATCCAGGTTTAGCAGAAAAATTGTTTATACCGAAGATCAAGGCAAAGTTCACAGGAACAAAATTTTTGTTGGATGATCTGATATTCTTTGCACTTAATGTAAAACATAGCTAATGTTACGTGGTTAATTTAGAGAGCTTGATAGTTTTCCTGCGTCATTGGCTTCACACAAAAAAAATTGCAAAAAACTGTGAAAAAATCAGGTTTTTCGTATTACTTAAAATAAAAAAATTGAATAACTTCCCCATTTTCTATCCGATTTTCTTAAAAAATGTCGCAAAAAGTTTGCCGTCATGCAAGAAATAAGATAGTGTAGTTTTAGTTTTTTTTATCCGATGCTTTCCAAATTTGCAATGTAAAATGCATATAAGACACAAATTGCCTTGCATGAATGTTTGATTGAGATTATTTCAGTTATGTGGACGAAATCTGCAACAAACTCGGTCCAAAATCGGCTTTGCCATTTAGCCAATAGTTTCTTCATATGATTCCATCCTGAATTAGCATTCAAACAAATCTTTAATGCAAAGATTGTTTGAGAAGGATTATTGAAGCTCTAAAAGGGAAAAATTACTGGGGAACTTTAGAGTAAACGTGTGAAGAAGGAGAGGGGCGTTCTTGCGTTTCCACTTGCAGGGGAATCAAGCTCTTTTTTGTTTTTTTGTTTCATTATTAGAATAGGGAACAATGCCATACCATTTGAAAGTTATTACGGCCATAGGAAATTTACTGAATATTTAAAACATTGAAACAATTTAATTCCAAACAACGAACACACAAAGCAGGTTTTGTATATCCAATTCCTTTATTAAGCAAAATCAAATACTAGCGAAAGACAAACCGTAAAAAAGATGAGGGTGGGGAGTTGCTTAGTATACCAACGGATGATTCATACAAGCTGAGACAAAGAACGAATCAGAATGAAGAATGAACAACGGGGTCTTAAATATTCAAATCTTTCGGGTTCATCAAATATATTTTCCTTTGGGTGCACTCTTCAGTTATTTTTCCCTTAAAATAATTCTCCAAAGAGAACAACAAAAGGTAATACGCATGCGCATGCGCAATGTTTATCTATCAGGCGAAGCAGTCAAATATCCGAGGCAAGATATAAATTTTTTTGTCTTGTCTCCAAAAATGGACATATCACTATTGATTATTGTGATCGATTGATTCGTATTTTATGGTTTATCAACCGTTTCACAGATTACCTAAAGCTAGAACATATTTTTAGATTTTAAGAATTTGGGCAGTGGTAATAATGATTTACTAATACAAGTTATACTATTTAACCCATGGTTGAGGGGAGAAGCGTTGGCTCTCTAACTTTCCTAACGGTAGGTGCACGCAAGTGAATATAACGAACCCGATTTGAATTATCCATTATTCATTACACCGCTCGCATAATCAAGCGTACAGCACCTGCCATTCCTAAGCGGTCACCCATCTAAGTACTGACCAGGCTCGACATTGCTTAGCTTTTGTTTCAACGTGATATGACCTTAAGTTTGAGTGTGTTAGCTAAACAGTAACAATAACAAGTAGTATGTGTAGACTATAAGGATTAATTACCAGAAAGTTTCACCGTAATTGCAGACGTTTAAAAAATGTCTTTTCACATAAGATGATAAGACGCCAGGGTTTATTAAGTGTGAAGGAATCTGTGAAAAACATTAAGGAGAGAAGAAAATAAAAGTATAGGAATTAAGGAAACAGGATTTGACGAAGCGTCATGCATTTAAAATTTCGAAACTTCACTAAAAATGAAGACGCAGGAAGAGTGTTTCAAAAGCGACAAGTGCGAGAAAAAAAGTCGTTAGCATAGAATTTATGGTTATATCTAGGAATTTCAAATGTAAAAAGATGAGACCTAACTGCCAATCTTTCCATAAAGTCTAGGTACCAAAGAGGAATGTTCAGTTTTCATTAAGATATTTATAGAAAAGACCGACGAAAGCTATGTTACGGAGATAGGAAAGTAATTGGAGACGTGATACCTTATAAACGGTGTAATTCCTGATTTTTCTCTTTATTTCTTGAATTTAACAAACATTTTGCAATGAAAAGGTAAGCTTCTTTATGAAATCCGACCCAAAACTACTGCCTATTCAAAAAAAAAAATATCAATATTGGAAAATTTTTTCCTCGATTTTCTGCTTTCATTTATTTTCACTGGGAGTTATACTTGTTTGAATCAATTGGCTTACTCTATCGAAAGGGCAAATTATGTAGGATTGTTTTCTAATTCCACTGTATAACGAGAATTACCATTTCTGGATGAAAATCTGCCTTTTGTATGGCTAGTGAGCTTTAAGTTTACTTGTCACACAATCCCTTGCGTTTTACGGAGAAGTAATGGATAGCGACTCGGACTGAGGAATCAGAGAGCCGAGTTCGAATTCCAGTCGAATTCGTTACATTTACTTACGTGTTAATACTCCTTTAGGAAAGATATAAACTCACTTTTTCTATGGGGAAATAGTAGAACAAACCGAGTTCTATAGACTCGGATGGCAACTGGTCTACCGCGGGAAAAAATCTGCCTCGTTAGTCATGTATCGAAAGATACATGTTTGCCTAAGCGTGTATCACGAATGGCACATAACAGACTGATGTTTAAAGTTTTAATGAAGAGGTCAACTTTGTGAAGTCCTGTTCTACAGATGACAAACCCTCATATTGTCCGCTTGCTTTAGTTCCTAGTATTTCCAGTCCCATTAAAAATCGAAATTTCCAAATTGTATTTGTTTAATGAATCCGGGAGATGATAACGGACTTTAAACGGTCTGTATCTATGTCTGTTTATATACACAATTCAACGTCGATACTAACGCAAGGAACTAGATATTCGTGGAAGTCTTCTGAGAATCGTTGTCATTATAATTACGAAGTACAAAAACATAGATACAGAATCTTTATTTGGAATTTACGCGTAACGTCATTAACACGATATTTACATTATTCGGACTATTGTCTTCATCTTTGTCGCAGGGTTCATTTCGACATTCCAACCAACTGAAGAAGGCCGGAGTATACAAAGGCCGAAACGTTGTGATAAATATGGCGACAAAGATGAGGACAATAGTCCGAATGATGTAAACAGTGGACATAATACCTCATGTCAGAAATATAGAAATTTTTTTATTAGTTATTCAAACAGTGAATTATGGAAAATTAAAGATGACATTATTTACATTATTCGGACTATTGTCCTCATCTTTGTGGCCATATTTATCACAACGTTTCGGCTGTTGTACACTCCGGCCTTCTTCAGGTGGTTGGAATGTCGAACTGAGCCCTTTATTTCGCTCGCTGGGGTAGACTGTTCTAGTTCCACGTGTCATGTCTAATGGATATCAGTTATCTCCTGTTAATTCCCCTCTCCAAGTTCTCCACCGCCTTAACCGGGTATTGAACTCACAATCTTTGGGTCCTGTCACTAGATTTAACTAACGCTTTTATCCACTGTGCCATGTGTCCTTGAGTCTACCGCAGTGAGCGAAATAAAGAGTTCAGTTCGACATTCCAACCACATGAAGAAGGCCGGAGCATATAACGGGCGAAACGTTGTGAAAAATATGGCGACAAAAATGAGTCCGAATAAGGTAAACGGTATTCATAGTACATCATCTCACTATATATATATATATATATATATATATATATATATATATATATATATATATATATATATATTCCATAGATGACGCCAAAGAGAACATAAGCTTTGTCAGGCGAAACTGTCTCATCATCTTCATCCGGATACTCAAGAAATTACCCAGAGAAAGAGCTAAATGGTCTTAACTAGAATATATCGTCTACGGAATGATGAAGATATAGAAAACCGGTCCGGGAAGTGGAATGATGTAACAATGGACGTGAAACAGAATATGAGTTTGGTGATTTTTCATCTATTAACCCAAAATAGAGGAAATAAAAAGCCCCGACGAGAAGGATTATTGTTAGTATTTTAGCGAAATTAGATTAATGATTAATCGGAGTAAATTGTCCACACACTCGAATCTCAAGAGGCTAACAAAACTGGCTGGTCATATTCAATGTCTCGAATCAGTGACGTACGCGACAACAAATCCATCTAAAGGAGATCGCATTAGATATTTGAAATGTCTTTGTGAAGGTGTGGTATAAAGGGTTACTGCATAAGATCTCTATATATGAAATCGTCTTCTTAATTATCCTTCTCTAACGGGTAGGTCTCTGTAGTTAGTTGTTATTCCTCCGAGGTAATCAACTCAAGCGTTCCCCAAGGTTGGCTTCTTAGTCCAATCCTCTTTTTACTTTACATAAATGATCTGCCTAAAAGTATACTTGGATCTTTTGTGAATATCTATGCCGATGGTTCAACGGGTTTTGTGTGCACCTCCCAAACTCTAGATGACCTGAGTTTGGCAGCTGATCACTCACCGTACATAAGTTTAACAGCTCAGCAAAGAAAAAACTGACTGGTCATATTCAATGCATCGAATCAGTGACGAATGTGACAACAAATACATCTAAAGGAGATCGTATTAGACATTTGAGATGTCTTTGTGAAGGTGTGCTATAAATGGTCACTCTATGTTTTTGCTGTACCACAAAGTTCGTCACGTGGGTTTCCCTTCGCCCGTGACCGGGTACGCAGTAGGATGGGGAACAAATCACGATGTGTTTGTGTGCTGGCCAAAGAGCCATGCAACCCTCAGTAGGGTCTGATCATGTGATCGCGGCAGGAGAGCGTGATGGTGCCTGGAGTTAACTTATTGGTCAATCGTCCGATGGTCACGTGATTTTGGAACCAGGTCATTCTCGGTTTGGATCGCTTCAAAGTTCACGGGCCCTTGGCTTGAAGTTGAAAGCGAGTTGGGTGTTAATAATAAGTATCAGTATAGAGTTATAACTCTATACTGATACTTATTATTAACACCCAACACTCGCCTACCCAATTTAAACAATTCGCCCTAGCTGTTACCATGGAAATTTTGATTTCAATTTTTAAAACATGTAAATTTCAGAAATACGTTATTCCAAAAAAAATTTCGCTTGAAGATGGAACAGAGCTTACTTTAGCTAAATTTAATTTAAATAATTATATTGAAGTTTTCGGCTCTTGTTTTGAAATATGAGACTTCTTATGTCGCGTTTTGGAATCATATTTTTAAATAAATAATTATATATATATATATATATATATATATATATATATATATATACGGATACTTATCGTCCGATATATAGTCCTTACATTCTCGTTCTCTTGTAGGCAATACCGGATGCAAATGTGATGTCACGTATTTCTGCATTCGGCGGCTGTTACTGATCTCAGGCTAACACTGTGGAGAACTGTTCTTCAGTGTGAACTTGAAGCCTTGTCAATTCCATCACAATGCGACACTAAGAATCGAGACAATATTTAGTTTCACATACTAGACAATCGGCAGACTCGTTTTTTTTTTACTTATATCTGCAACCATCATTTCAATGCCTACCGTCGGTTGACAGGTGGTAAGATCAATTTTGATCGGCACTGAATATATCTCCACTTCATCAATAAGTAAATAAATCGATATTTCGCGTTCATAAGAAGAAAAATTACTTAGAGGTGAAATGCTTCTGAATAACAGGCCAAATATAAATATGATCGAAAATGATGTTTTTTTTATATAAAATTAAAATCGTTACACTTTGTCTGTGACTCGGATAGATTATTACGCAATCCGCCTTTCAGGAAATTACTGGCCAGTCTGATAGCTACCAATTTCATCGATTTATAGATCAATTGATTGATTACTCAGGAAACTGTTTTTAAATACACTTATTGCGAATCTATTTAATAAACCGAACGGATGTATATATATATATATATATATATATATACATTTATATATATATATAATATATTATATATATATACATTTATTACCTAACACAATACTGCACCGTCTCGCCTAACCGATCAGCAGACAAGCAATCTGCCTCAATTAATTAACCCAGATAATATAGATAGACTCTCGGATGATAATCGGGAAAATAAATTTCTCCTAGAAACAAGACAGACTGACAAACGTGCTCGGAAGAATACACACACACAGACACACACACACACACACACATATATATATATATATATATATATATGTATGTATATGCACATACACACACAGATATATATATATATATATATATATATATATATATATATATATATATATATATATATATATATATATGTATATAAATTCATGAATAATTCATACAAAAAACAAATATAGAGGCTAATGATTGAAATGGCGAGAATGCATCTTCGCAGACAATATAAATAAGATACATCAACCCCGAACCTGTATATGAATGATATGATCCCTGTTTAAAAATTCCAGTTGCTTAAGGTCTTTTAATTTTTACAAGCTTTCGTCTGTTCCTACAGACATCCTCAGTTATGGAAATAGATTTTGTTCTTGTTTTTACTTCAGATTTCATCTCTATTTTCGTTGTCCTCTTATTACCGAGAAGTAAAAACAGAAGTGAAATTTGTTTTTTGTATGAATGATTCATGATTTTATGAATTATAATTTCACCTTTAATATATACACACACACAGAGTGCGAGCGCTAAATTATCGCCTTTTAATATTTTTAATTTGGCGCATGCGCGTTGTTTTGGGATTTTTTTGTTGATTTTCTTGGCTGTATAGTCTGGTCAGTTGGGCACCGTCTGTGAGAAAAAGTACACCATGACGCAATTCACTTCGCCAGAAATCTGAAAACTGCATGTTGCACTGCTTGGCATTCGCGCTGGAAGTTGCAATACAAATTTTTCTAAGAGGTTGGGTACCATTCTGAGGTGAGTACAGAGGATTCGGAAAGAGTTGGATGAGTCTAATGGTGATTACGAAGGTGTTTTGGGTGATCACTAGTGATGGCAATGTTATCGCCATTCATCTTCCCACAGGACATCAGACTCAACACGGAGGTCTACTTCAAGTGCCTTGAAGAGGTATTGCTGCCTTGGCTCAAGATGGTGTCTGTTGGAAGACTCTATATCTGGCAACAGGACCATGGCACACAAGCAGGAAAACCCAGTTAAGCCTGTCAGACAATTTCTGTGACCACATCACGGCTTACATCTCGACACATAACTCCGCAGACTGCAACCTCCCTCATAATTATGTGCGGGGCATTGTTGAGCGAGAAAATTACAAAACTTCTTTTAACACCAAAGATGAACTGAAGGCAAGGGTTATGGCAGCGTTCAATTAAATTATAGATTAAACAAGGAGACAGTCCAGAACAGTTTCAGGAGATTTCGAAGTCGTCCTGGGACCGTGGTTGATTCTAATGTGTGTATCTGTGCGTGTGTGTGTGTGCAAAAATTTCAGATAAATTGTATCTATAAAAGGACACAAGGAAAACTTAGCCAACGCATTTTGTCCTCTGAGGTACTTTATCAAGGCAGATCTAAGGATTTTATTTGTGACAAGTATTATTTTACTTATATACAAGTGCAAAAATGCTATTTGCTTTTGACTTCTTTTTGATAAAGGAATAGTCGTGAATATTCATCAGGTTAGCGAAAATTTCAGGTAAAAAGTTCATTGACGTGAGATGATACAATTCAATGCCAAATAAACAAAAAATTAATATATATATATATATATATATATATATATATATATATATATATATATTAATTTTTATATTATTTTCGATTAGGATTTGTTTGTGTGTTATATGTCTTGGAGAACAAGAGCCTATGGATTTCACCGTTTTCTTTTAATTTTTTTAGCATTTTGTGGTCATGTATCTTGGTTTGAAAAGAAGGAATTCTTTCAGAAAAGAGATATTGGAAAGAATTCGGGCCGTAGATTTTATTTTGATAAGTTTCGATAGGGGTAGCTTTTGAGAGTTTTCCGTCCAAGTCAGTGACTTTATTTTTTGATAAGTACGCCATACGCTAAGGTCAAAGATTACACTTGCTTTGATAAAAACCCTCAGAGGGCGAAACGCGTCGTTTAAGATGATTTTCTTTTTTTTTTTCATATATATATATATATATATATATATATATATATATATATATATATATATATATATATTCTGACAGCCAAGAAAGCAGAGATTCGTCCGAAATAATTCACGTTGTAATGTGAATCATCTCAGCCTATATTAGGAAGTCCAGAGTTTGTATCGGCCGAAATGTGTTTAAACAGTTAAAAACAGCAAATATGGGGATATTACAGTGAACAATGTGTGCGTGTGTTTTTGTGTGAATTTGTGTGTGTGCATTTTGTGTCTGTGTATGTATAAGGGTGTATTTAGGCAGTAAGAATTGTTTTACAACTGTTGTTGAACTAAATCGACCAAGTTTGTCCAATATTTTAATAGTTGGAATTTATACAAACTGTAAAAATTACTTAAATGTTCTAATGTACTTACTTGATGTAAAAATTAATTACATTTTCTAATGTAAAAATTACTTACATGTCCTAAAGTAAAAAATACTTAAATGTTCTAATGGACTTACTTAATGTAAAAATTATTTAGATTTTCCAATGTAAAAATTACTTACATGTTCTAATGTACTTGTAAAAATCACTTACATGTTGTAATGTAATAATGCATAATAAATATTTATTACTCTACTTTTGTATTGAGCCTGGTTTTAAATTAATGTTTTGAACATTGAAATTTTATTCTTCATTCTTTTACATTTATATATATATATATATATATATATATATATATATATATATATATATATTCTCAGTCCAATCACAAAGAGATTCCAAAATAGAATTAGCTAAATAAGACGAAATATCAGGAGATATAGGGGAACAGAGCGAGAACAACTAACTTAGATTAAATAGAGTGTTCAGTTGGGAATTCTTTGAAGTTTAGCCGAATAGACAGACATCTAAAAAAAAGCTCTAAGGCTCAATCTTCTAAACTTGTGATAACAACTAAGAGAGATGAGGACATTCGTCCGACTGTTAAAATAATGAATTGTGATTATCATTATGATACTAACGCGAAACAGGGGAGTCTATATTGAAAACAGCAGCATTGGGTTTTAGCTGTGTCCAGCCCAATTACAAATTTTCTTTTCATCTAGAACCAGATATAAGTTTGTAAACACAAATGATTTGTTCCAAAGCCTCATGAAGAACTCTTAGTAATGTAATTAAATCGATGACCCTACTGTTTGTTAAGGTTGATTTATTCCAGAAAGATATTCGAATAATCCACAACTTATAGAGGAAACCGCCTGAATATGGATAGAAAAAGTATCCAGTAAATATACAAAAATAAAAAGACAAGAATATCTCTTCTCGCCGGATTATTCAACGTTTACATGAGATGATCCTGAGAGACAATCTTAACAACATTAGCTATGCATATGATATGTTGATAACAGACATAAAAATGAAACTACAGGTACTCTTACAGAAGGTAGGAAAAGAAGGCGAGAAGAAGAGACTAACGATCAATTATAAGAAGAGGGAATGTATGGTTTTCAGCAAAAAGAAAAACCCAAAATGTCATCTGAGAATTAGAGACACCAAAAGCAAGTACAAAAAATTAAATATCTGTGAAGCATTTTAGCAGAGGACAGAAATTGTGATTCCAAACTACGAAGACGAAATTGAAATAACGAATGACGCCTTCGAAAAGCTAAGTAAAATATTAAGAAAAAGAAAAATTTCGTTAGGAAAAAAAACAAACCCAAAAATGAAATGCTGAAGTGTTATATAATATTGGTCTTCTTATATGACAATGAATTCTAGAAAATTCTGAGAGATTTGTGGCATGTGAAAATATAAATTTATAGAATGAGAATTCCATGGACTGAACAACGAGGAATTTCTGAGGAATACGGAAAAATAAACGGGACACTTCTACTTAGAATTAGAAAGACACATTTGAAATTTCTGGGACACATAATGAGAAAAGAGGGCTTGAAGAATTTGACACTCACAGGAAAAGAGGGACAGAGCAAAATATCTAGTAACCTACCTAACGAGCTTGTGTAAATGGCCGACAGATATAGCAAGAAGACAAAAGTTACTAAGAGTTACAAAGGACAGGAAGTTGTGGAGAGCCATGATTGTCCACTTCCTGGAGAAACATAACAAGAGAAGAGAGATGTGATGATGTATTTAAAAACAATCGATTACCCTATCATGTTGTTGTTTTTTTTTTATTTACTCCTTTGATGTTTAATAAAAAATGGCTAAAATTAAAATGCATTTAAATAAAAATGACCGCGGTATTTTCTTTTTAATCATTTCAATTCAAGGAAGACAATAAAGCCACTGAGAATTAAGAGGCATATAAGAAAATCAGAAAAAGAAAAACAAATATTAAGGTGAGAGAAAAATATAAACAGAAATCACGAAAACTTAAGATAACGATTGACATGGCATATCAAATTTTGAAGATCAAAGTTAACTGGAAAAAAGAATCAGCAAGAGAGTTACACTAATGTGAATTGCGAGAGAAGAGACTATAAGCAAACAACTTACGATTACATCTATTTCAACTGTAAAATGGTGAGACCTAGCTGCCATTCCAGTACTGCACTTAAATTCGTAGACCTAAGAAAGAGGAAAGCTCATCAGAATCATTACCATGAAAATATTTGTAGAAAAGCCACAGTGAAGCTCCGTACGTCGGTGAGAAAAAGCGACTGAAGTCGAGATTTCAGGTCAGAGCCGAGTAATCTAAGGCCTTCTAGGTCCAGTAGTAGTTTTCTAATAAAGAACCTTTTCTGCACTGTTTACTCCCTGTGGTTGAGCGGTCTTAGGCCCTAAGGGTCAAGTAGTGGATTCTTAATAAAGAATCTTTTCTGCACTGTTCGCTCGCTGTGGATCTCAGGTTCGTCCACTGTCGGACATCATTTTCTTGATTATGCACACCGATAGATGTAAAACACGCCGTTTAAAATATAAACGAGACGTCTATTTCAAACATGGGTATCCACCAAAAATAATGTTTAAAATAAGATAAATATTTCATACACATATTAACAATCATTTTCACTCCAGGATATATTTTCTCAATTACTTTAATATTATAACTGTTCTTGGGGAAGGTCATAGAATAGTTTCTTTTGTCTTCATCGAAATATATTACCGCGTTTAAATCAGGTCCACTTCATTCTGTGTATCAACTAGAAGCGAAAAAACGGGATTAAATATTTATTTGTTTTAGACGAGGCAAGACTTCAGTCAGATGAAATGATTTCGATATTGAAAGTAAGTTACATGGTGTCTACCCAGTGATTCAACTACATTGGTCTACTATTTACTCATGTCTTAGTAGAAAGTCAGACACATCCGACAAAGGAAAGCTGTCAACTATTATCGAGAAGGATCACCAATCAGTGATTTAAGTGAGTAAATAGAAACTACTCCATAACAAAACTACTTATATTTAATTACCAGAGATAGTTTTTTTTTCCGTTTGCTATCAGTTTGGCTGACGATAAAAAGCAACACTTTGCGCTTTCATAGGCTCACTTTTCCCACTGGTGGGATAATATTGAATCATTTGATACGCCTACTGTGAGTAGAGTTGATTCGCTGTACCCTGTCAGACAATTCCACTCGTCAGGATCCATCTTGCACATTTACAAATCTACTGTTCATCCGGGCATTGAATATTGCTGTTATATCTGATCTGGTACTCTTGCTAGATATCTCATAAATTTTGCCAAAATTCAAAGAAGGGTCTGTAATTTAATCGAACCTAAACTGGTGTCCCGACTTCAGTTACTTTCTCACCGACGTGTCTTCTCTCTAATTTTTCTACAAATATTTCCATGGCAATTGTTCTTTTGAGCGTTCCTTTCTTGGTACCTCATTAGCATGAATTTAAGCGTGTTACTAAATTGGCCAATAGGTCTCTCCATTTTACTGCTGAACTAGCTAGATGTAACCATCATTCCTATTCTAATAGTTTCTTTTCTCATACTTCTCACCTGTGGAAGTCTCTTCCGATTTTCTGCTTCCCTGCTATTTACAATCTTCAAAGATTTAAACCCAACGACAAACGCCATCTTCTGTCTTCCTGGATCCTCTTATTTTTATTGTCATTTTCTTCACTTCTCCTCGCCAAATTTTTCTCGTTCTCTTTTAATTCCTGACCCCCCTCCGCATCTTAGTGGCATTATTGCCTTGCTTGGAGTAAGACAATTAAAAAAATATATGCTAAAAAATAGATAAGTAAGTAAAAAAAGGAGGTATCTTCACAGCGGAATTTCAGTTTCACCCATACAGTGAAACAGTCCCAAGTGAACAACAAGTCTCATCAGGAATTATTATTGGTGAACACAGACTTAACAATATAAGATATGCAGTTGACACCGTATGGATGGCAGATACAAAATGAATACTGTAAAACCTCCTATATTGAATCAATTGCTAGGTCTACTGCTAGGAAGGTTGATTCACTGTGTTGTGTCAGCCAATTTTTCTCTTCAAAACCCCTTTTGTACATTTGTAAATCTTCCATTCGGCCGTGCATTGAATGCTACTGCCATATATGATTTGGGACCCCTGTTATATATCTCGAAATTCTTGACAAAATTCAAATAAGTGTCTGTAATGTCACTTTCTCAACGATATGACATGGCTTCCCTGTGTCTTTTCTACAAATATTTTCATGGCAAGTGTTTCTTGGTACCTCATCAGCATGTGTTATTAGATTAGCAACTAGGTTTCACCGCTGAACTACTTAGATGAAACCCTCATTCATATTCTAATAGTTTCTTTTCTCACACTTCTCACATGTGGAAATCCCTTTCAATTTCTTGCATCTCTGCCACTTACAATATTCAAGAATTTAATTACAACGTCAATCGCTATCTTCTGTATTTCTTAAATATTTAGTTCCTTATCCGCACTTCTCCTCGCTAAAGTTTTCTCATTTTCTTTTGACTTTCTGTTATTCCTTACTTTCTAGTTTTATTTGACATGAAATGATTAAAGAAAAAAGGTATTTGTCTATAGAAATGTGAAATTGTACTCGATATTATATCCTCTTCAAACCATGTCAAGCAAACAGTCTTTTTTCCGTTGTTTTTGAATTGAGACAAGAAAAACTGCGAAATATTTAACAGGCATTGGTTACTTATATTGCTGCAGTCTAACGCTACACCTCAGAAAGCACTCAGTAAACCGGATGCAGTTAAATATCGACTTCCTTTCCTACATACCTTAATCTCTGGACATGTTCCCTATCGACTATCATATTTTTCCGGGTACTTCAGCATGGGTACACCAATTCAGGCAAGGCTGGAAATGCGTACTTGTAAATGTTGGCCCAGGTGATGCCAGTTTTTATCATGAGAGAAGAAAAAAATGAATATATTTATTGCTTGATTATTGTCAACATTGTGCGAATTTTAATGGAACTGACTTTAACAAATTTATTTGTACTAAGTTATAAGGTTTTAAAATTTGTGGTTTTTAACAGCCATTAATTTTATACGATCCTGGTATGCACCTAAAATCGCTCTCGAGATCTTAAGATAATTGCTTTTTAGGTTGACAGTTCCAATTTATAGCCCTTGTCTATGAGGCCATCTATTAAAGAGTTGACATTGCATCAGGTTGAGTGGTCTCTACTTACAGCATTCTTTCCGCGATAAGCATTTACGACCTCGGGGAATTAGAAATTATATATATATATATATATATATATATATATATTATTGACTTAATGCAGTCGCATAAATAAATCTTTGTGAATTGATAATACACTTGAATCGTATTTCCGGAATCAATATAACAGATATGGATGAGTCACTAACCCAACACGTTTTGATTGTGTGTCGTTATTTTTTAAGTTGTTGTATAATATAAGTCACTCAAACTAAAGGGTTGTTAGAAAGTAGATAACGTTTGACACTAAACTTGAAATGGTTAAGACTGTAGTGGGCACACGCAGACGCACACAAACGTACACACACACATATACATATATGCGTGTGTGTTTGTGCGTCTGTATATATATATACTATTGAGAATATATAAATAGTCGAGCCAAAACACAATACACATGGCCTGATGGTTGCGTTGAATCATGAAACAGATTGTTGCCGCTTAATGTTGAAGTCACTGTCCACTTTTATATTTATATATACTCCATCTCTGTTATGAAACACTTTTAACAATAAACATATCATGCATATATTATTATCATATCTATCTATCTATCTATCTATCTATCTATCTATCTATCTATATATATATATATATATATATATATATATAAAAGTGAACATTAAACATATCATGCATATATTATTATATATATATATATATATATATATATATATATATATATATAGAGAGAGAGAGAGAGAGAGAGAGAGAGAGAGAGAGAGAGGAATCTAAATTAAATAATAATAAAAAACGAAAGAATATTAATCTACAACCCAGTGTGTCTCAACATTTTCATTTTTAATATATTTTTATTGTTCAATATATATATATATATATATATATATATATATATATATATATTTACCTATATATATAAGTGAACATTGAAGTCAACACTGAATTGGCGACAGGCTATTTCATGCTAGATGCAATCGTCAGCCATGACGATTGCATCTAACATGAAACAACCTGTCGCCTCTGAAAGTTGACTTCAATGTTCACTTTTATTTTATTTACATACGATTTATCTCTTATATTGAGCAATTTATCCCTTAAATATGACTCACCTTAAAACTATATTTCTTCATATATATATATATATATATATATATATATATATATATATATATATATATATATATATAAAAGAAAAATATGTTGTAGTGGTTCCAACGAGAGAAAAGTATGTATATATATATATATATATAGGTTGCGATGGAGAAATTGTCAATATGGAAATAACATTAACATTTAGTAAATTGTCAATATGGAAATAACATTAACATTTAGTAAATTTAGTCAATAAAATCGCCAATGGCTTTAACCACGGACTCCAGACAACTTCAGGATCTCCTGCTACTCTTCTGGGTGGTCTCCTTATTTAAGTTTGTGAATGCTTCTATAATCTTTGTCTTCAGTTCATCTTTGGCCATACAAAGAGTTTTGATGTTTTCTCGCTCAACTGCGCCTCACACAAAATAATCAACCAGATTACAGTCTGTCGAGTTTGGTTGTCAGATATAAGATGTGAGGCGGTTGCAGAATTTTCCTGACCGCCATGAATGGCTTTTCCTGATTGTATGTCATGGTGCAGAGTCCTATTTTCAGATATAGGCCTTCCAGCAGCTATCCTCTTGACGCAGAGCAACCCTACCTACTCAAGGCACTTGATATAGGTCTTCTTGTTGATTCGAAGGCCCTGTGCGAAGATGACTTCGTGCAGGGCGTCGCCATCACTAGTAATCACTCCAATCACCTTCGTAATCACCATTATTCTCATCCAGCTCTTTTTTTATATCCTCATCAGGCAATGTTCAGTAACTTTTGATCAAAATGATTTACATTTGAAAATAGAAAACAATTTGTTTGCTTATTAAAGATGGAAGGGTAGGCGATCCATATTTTGAAATCGTATGTGTATGTCTCTTTTAAACTCATCAAAAGAAAGGTCAAAGCTAAATCAGAAAAGTTAAAAATATAGGTTAGATGTTGCTGGCATGTGTGGTATTCATACATATCTCGGGTAACTGTCATATTACGAGGTGACAACATACTTCCGGTTAATAGTATCCATTTAAGTTACGAAGAGATATATTTTGCAGTATTTTTCAAACTGTTTATGGCGCCAGTTTATAGAAATGCACTGGTTAGTTGGGGAAGGAAAAAGTGTGTGTGTGTTTGTGTGTGTGTGTGTGTGTCTGTTTGTGTGTGAGTGAGTGTCTGTGTGTTCCATATAGATAGATAGATGTAAATACACTTTTCTCTATATGCAAGATGATGACAAAAATAGTGTTAAAATTGTATTAGCTCAAAGATAAGATATGGAGTCTCACGGTGCAGAATTTTATAAACTCCAAAACGTTTAGACCAGCATCTTATAAATGCTTGATATATGCAACTGCACAATTTGTTCTTGCAATACCGATTGTCTCCGAAGACTTTATCTCTAAACAACACCATGTTTTTTTTTTCACTCTTGTAATTTCTTGTAATTGTAAATGAATTTTCAAGTTGACGATAATTTACTGGAACGTCTTCTAAATTAGTAATAGCATTTGTTTTGTGAAACACATCAAAATCAATTTCAAGAACATTGTAAGCCTCATTGCCTCCTTGTTAATGGAACAACGAGTACCAAAAACCTTAATGTAATACGTATTAGTATTTTATTTTGTTGTTTTCATAAAACTGTGTATTATCAATATTATTATATTAAAATCTTTTGGGTTAATAACATTTTTAACTTCTTTATTTTTACTTACATTGTTTACATATTTCGGACTGTTATTCTCATCTTCATTGCTATATTAACAACGTTTCGACCGTTTCGATCCCATTAAAAGCAGTGTATATTACGTCTATCTGTCTGCGCATTCGAGAAATCTCAATAAAGAAAATGTGCTCTCTGGCAATAATCGAACCCACGTCCCGCTTTGTGGGAGAAAACGTCCGTTTGGTCCATTGCGATTGTTTTTCTTTTTCTTGCCGAAGAGCACATTCTCTTTATTGATGTTTCTTAGCTGCGCATGGTGATAGACCTAATACAAACTGTTTAAAGCAAAAATAAAAATGTGGCGTCTATTTAAGATACGAATATCCATATTAATAACGTCAGAATTAATAAATATTTCAGGTTAAAAATAAATCCAATTCCTGAAATCTACAGCAGATAAAGGAAAATTCTCTTCCACCCAAAATTCCACTCATTTGGAGTATTAGCAAATGGTTTCTCAACTAGAACAGAAGCACTCCTAAGTGTTATGTGCATAACCCCGTCACTGGTTTCAGACATCATTTCTAAATTAGACTCCCCTAAGGCAAGCGGAAGTCACGAGATTCCAGCCGTCAGTCAAAAGAAATGTGCTCCCGAGCTGACACCAGTTCTCTGCAAACTCACAACTTGATGTTTCCTGATTTCCAGCTTGTTAGAAGTCTTCCAGTGTAGTTCCTGATTCAAAGAATTCTGGAGAACCTTCTGTCCCCTCTGTCGGCCTATTAGCTTCCTACCGTTTTTTTGGCAAAGTATTCGAGGCTTTAATCAATGCAGAAGTGGTTAAGAATCTTACCTCTCACGACTTACCTTCTGACAAACAATATGGCTTCCGATTTGCCAGGTCTACCGCTGATGTGTGCCATTGAATATATATATATATATATATATATATATATATATATATATATATATATATATATATATATTTTGAAAATTATAACATAAATATGTTATAAAATCACTACCAAAATAGCCATTTTATTTCAACACTTCTGGTGTCTTATCAAGTGATGGTGTTGAATGTAGAATAAAGGGTTTTAAAAAGTTCAAATGAACCAAACATCCCTCGCTAGGGGAAATGCTGTTACATAAGCTGGAATGAAATATCAAAATACAATTATATGAGAATTCAAAAAACTTGACAACAAACTTTGGTTATAATAATTATTTAATGCTTTAATGTTAGGATTAGACAAAAATAGAATTCATTCTAACTATTAAATATTAAATTATACTATAAAATTCAAAATTGAAAATTACCAATTTAACTTTTAAATTTAATCTATATTATGTTTAAAAAAAAATTAAAATTATTTAAAGGAGAGGAAAAATACATATGTTTTGTTATTTATTTTGTTTTTATTGAAAGGCCCAATATTAAGTTGGAATAAACGTTAAATTCTAATGCTGCTCTGAACTCTGTAACAAATTAGATACATTTGAAGTGAAGACATGCGCAGGGGAGGATGAAATCTTGCAAAAGACAATTACATACACAGTCAGATTATAATCCACAAACACGCAGACATATTTAGATATATAAACACGCAAAAAAGCGACGAGACAGGAAATATGTTCATGACCCTTTAAAAAAACGACAACATATACATACAATGAAAGGCACATATAAGCGATTATCCACACATACATTGATAAAGACATGCACATATATATCCACCAAAAAATATTTAAATTTGAAAGTGTTAGTAAACGAATACTAACATACTATTAAAATATAATTTATGCGGGCAAAGATATATAGATAAAAATGGTTGAATAGTTAAAGTTTAATATGGGTAGAATAGGAAAAAATATTCGTGACTTGATATATATATATATATATATATATATATATATATATATATATATAAAGTTCTTGATAAGAACGGCGAAGCTGGAGTTGTGGCTCTAGACGTTTGACAGGGATTGGCACGCTGGTCTTCTACGTAAGCTCCAGGGCTACGGGGTATTACAGGATGATTATTGGATTTAATGCAATCATTTCTGTCAAATCGTGAACGGACTCGTCTCCAGAACCTTTCATACGAACGCAGTTGTACCCCAAGGCTCTTTCCTGGGTCCTACGCTGTTTCTGATCTTCATCAGTGATATTACTCATCAGTTCTCAAGTAGGCATTTATGCAGATGGCACTGCCATTTACTCCTGTCTCAATTGCAAATCCGTCAACGTTTACCTGGCTGCTGCTCTTGAAAAGGAGTTCTAATCAGTGGTTAACTGGAGCAGGAAATGTTTTGTAAATTTTAATGCCTCCAAAAAGAAACTGCTTTAATTTAACCACCATAGAGAACCTTTCCCTCCCACCATCAACACGACTGATGCTTGACTCATGGAGAGCTACACATTGTGCATTTTTGGAGACTTGAAGTGGAAAGACTACATCAAATGAGTAGCTGCATCTAGTACAAGGAAATTTGGTTCACTGTGTCGCGCCAGAAGGTTTTTCTCGTCAGAGAGCATCTTGCACATTTACAAATCTAACATTCGCCTGTCCATTGAATACTCTTTTCATATCTGGTCTGGTGTTCCTGCTATTCATCTTGAGGTTCTTGACAAAATAGAATGAAGGATCTGCAATCTAACAACCCTGACCTGGCATCTCAAGTTCATTTACTTTCGCATCAACATGATGTGGATTCCTTCTGTCTTATCTACAAACATTTTCATGGCAACTGATCTGACGAACTTTTTTTGCCTGGTGACCCGACTATAAGAATTTAAGCGTGCTACTAAATTGGCATCTAGGTCCCACCCTTTTATTGTTGAAATAGTTAAATGTAACTGCGACGTCTACTCTAGCAGTTTCTTTTCTCGCACTTCCCAACAGTGGAACTCTCTTCTGTTTACTTTGTTCCCTGAAAACTACAATCTTTAAAAATTAAATGCAACATCAATCGTCATCTTCTATCTATTGAATCCCGTCCATCTTTGATCCTTTCCACAATAATCACAATACCCAGACTTTTCTCTCACTTTTAGTCTCTACGAGTGGTTTTCCCAACTTCTTTGGGGTGTAATGATTAAAAAAGGGTTTTTTTAAGTTAAAATTTGGTTTATTTAAAAGAAAGATTGGTCCATAACGGCAAGATATAGCGGTTATAGATATAGAAAATGTGTCCATACGAATCAAAACTGACAGTCACTATCCAGTGTTAGATCCTATATTCACACTGTCTACACAGAAAGACATACACACATGCACATTCACAGACAGATATGAAGAGACTGAGATAGATAGATAGATAGATAGATAGATACGTGTATTATCATATGTAATGCTCAGTCTTATGAATATATTAGACAAGTGAATTTCGTTTGAAAAGTGGAAAATATATGAAGCGAATACTAAAAGTAAAAATAGTACACTTGAGGAAAGCCAAGGAGCGTACTGGATTAAACTCCAGATGTGAAAGATGATCATCCAATTAATATATAGATGAAAGAAAATATGTTAGAATCACAGAAAAATGCCCTATTGAGAAAAATAGTTTTTTCAGCGTACGAATCTTATTCTCAACAATTTAGCCAAAAAAAAAAAAAAAAACAGCTAATGAACAGACGACACGTTGTTCATAGCAAAGTGTTCTGAAGAATACATTAATTCCAAGAGTTTCTTTTTATGAAGTTCATCAAAATATGATTCCAAGAATACCCTCCTGTGCATTCAGCTGCTGATAAGTAGAATTTATTTTTGAAATAACCGCATGGCTTTTAACCTGATTTCCTTTGCATTTCACGTTCTTCAGAAATGGTTTACTCCAACGGAATTTGCTTTTATTGTAGAAGAAATTCTCGGCAACAGATTTGCTGGAAGAATTATTGATTGCGTTAATAACAAATAAACAGCTTCGAATTCATTAATCGATAGCAATCACTTGCGAGATCGATTCACAAAATGTTACACCACCACGACACATCCAACGAGTTTATAGGAATCACAAGTTTTTCAAATGAGACAGTTCAGAATTGGTGCTAAAAACTCAGTTATGGGACGCCTACCGATATTCGAACTCAAGTAACAATAACTTTTACGACTAGCAAGCTAACATCTGCTTAATGACAGACGGAGATGGTATCTCAATGGCTTAATATTGCCAAGAATCAGAAATACGAGGGGTTGCAGAAAAGTTCTCTGTTCAACCGACTTTATAAAATATAATCAAATGGCCAAACATCAGATATATTTTAGAAGACATCTTGGTCAGTCGGAGGCGTTTTCAACCCACCCACGTTTTTTTAAAGAATTTTTTAAACGTTAATTATTTTCACAAATATTTTCTCATTATAATTCAATTTAATTTATTTCGCCTAGCAACATTAATATTAGTAACATTATGCTGGATTTATTTTAATTATTAGATGAAGCATTTTCAACTAGTATTTATTTTTTACTAAGATTTATTTCATATTAATTTTTGTTGCTTTATTTCTACTAGTAATTGAATGCTTCTGGTATTTTTGGACGAATTTTTTTTTACCTAATTCAGTGTTTCTTATCAAATCGCGAAATGAAATTTGTCTTGAATTGCCTCTCATCTCAATCATTTTGCCTTAAATGCCGTTGTCCCCCAGGGCTCGATCCTTGGATCTACGCTGTTCATAATTTTCATAAAAGGCCTTCCTGATGTCATCAGTTCTCAACACTGTATCTATGCTGATGACACAACTATTTACCCCTGTCACACTAGTAAGTCCGATTGGTTCGATAAATCTGATAGGTTCGATAAGGTCAAATTGGCAGCTGATCTCAAAAATGATTTAAAATCTGTTGTTTAATCGTAGGTTCTATGCTAACATTTTCTTCGTCGCACTTCTCACTTGTGAAACTATCTTCCGTCTTTTTGTTCCTAGTCAACTTTTGCTCTTCAAAAATTTAAATAAAATGGCAATCGTTATCTTCTGTCTTCTTAATTCCTGTTCTTTTATTGTTCTCTCTCCTTAATGGTGTTTTTTTTTCTCATATTCTCTAGCACTTAGTAACCCCTTGCGATGTAGTGGCTTTATTGCCTTGCTTGGGTTTGTAATCCGGCATAGGCTAGAAAATAACAGGAAAAGATCAATAACATTTTACAAAAAACAGTTTTAAAAACATTAGCAAATCAACCTATAATCGAAATTTTTATTTTCCACTAGAAACTTTCGTGAAATCCAGATTAAAGACTTTGTCGGAGGAAAACTAATATTTTATAAACAGCACTTGGTTATCGCACTTCTCGTCTGTGGAATTCGTTTGCAGTTTTTTGCCTTCTTGACAATTATAAAAATGTAAACGCAGCGTCCATCTTCCTCTTCTGTCTCCTTGAATTATATTCTTTTCCTTGACATTCCTTTTCGATAACATTTTCTAAATTTTCTTCCCATTGTATTTCATCCTTAGTAACACCTTGCCTCATTTTCAAAAATAATTTCACCCAAAGTAAGGCGGGAATGCCCCTAGTACGCAGGTGCTTACAGGAAGTGAAAGTGAAAGTGAAAGAGAAGACTTAGAATAAGGAAGATTGTGGAAAGGAGAAAGAATGAAGGGGATTCAAGAAGACAGAAGATGGCGATTGACGTTGCATTTCAGTTTTGCAAGATTTTAGTCTCAGTGTCTTTATCGCATTGTTTAGGGTGAAAAAAACGTTTGTAAATTTCTCAATAGACGCTTTCACGAAATCCAACCTAATTTTCTGAATATTTTCGGAATTGGAAATCGGAGTGCCGAGTTCTAATTCAAGTCGGGTTCCTTATATTCACTTACGTATGAATTGACCTTTCATCTATGGGTTAATTAGCAGAACTTGTATCCATAAAGCATAATTATCACCCAGAAATTCTTACAATCCAAAAATATTTTCTGGTTTTAAATAACTTGCCAAAAGGTTGATAAGCCATAAAAAATAACAGAAACAATCAATCAGCTCGCCTCTTCCTAACCTTCGAAATGATTTTGAAGTCTGTAAAAGAGAACTTGGAATCAAGCAAGCGAATAAATGTTATGTACTTTCGCGTCTAAAGGTTAGCAAAATTAAATATTTTTCTCTCCGATTTTAAGTTCCGCCATTTAATGTGGACAGTTGTTGAACGACGAACGGTCGTTGTATCAGGCAAGTGGATACCCCGAAGGAAAGTTATAAACTCTGATTAGACTGAAGAAAGCACGATTTGTATCTGTTAAATCGAAAGAAAGCGATTACAGAAAGATAGCAGAAAGCAGAAGAATTATCAGAAATGGAACCAGAATTCTTGTATAACAGCGACATGCTATTGCGAAATCATTTATAATATTTCCTGTAGTAGAATCATTTACAATGTATTCTCTATTAAAATGATTAGTAATAATAATAATAATAGCAGGCCACACGTATTCGAGAATGTCCAGCTACTAGGGTGACTAACCAATCCCTATTACTCAACACTCACAGAGCGCACCTGTGGTTTATACTGCAACTATTCTGAGCAGACTTTAGTAACAGTTTCTGGGAGAGAGTCAACCCGTGATATGGTTTTCAGGCACTTTCCAAAGGTGTTGTACGCTGTGATCGACCTCGATCCAGCCCGAAAACATATAGAAATTCGCCTTCCTGACAAACCGACCATAACCCGGGTCTCATGGTTAGAAAGCGAACGTTCTAACCATTCGCCCATACGCCCGTATATTAAAATGATTAACACGCATGTAATAGACCTTTTCGATCAGTAACGACTGATGTCATTCCGGGGAAAAACATTTCTTGATTTCAGTGCATTTCTATTGTAACGATCGTTGTAAAATTTCCTTTAGTAAAATCATTGATAATGCAATTCAATTATGCATAAAAATAATTTTATTCTGTCATTAATTCTTGACAATTTTTTGGCAGTATTTAATGTTAGGCAGACTGTTTTGCGAACTGCTCATCCTTATCTCTGATTGTAAATGTTCTAACATGTGTAACGGTCCGTTTTTGTCGATTACTTTTTTGCTTGAAGCTATAAGCTCTTCCACCGTCGTGATATTGTTCCCTTATGGCATTAAGCAATTTTTGCCACACCAGCAAGATTTTTCCAGTGGAATTTATTTATTCATTTTTTTCATTTTCGGCTAATTTAACCCCGGCCGGATACTTTACCCTCCCACTAGCGAGTTTAGCCGGTTTCACAATCTTAGACTCACCTGGTGGTGTCAGGGTGCCTGTTTTACGAACTACAGCCACCGGTCACCTAATGATTGCGTAAAAGTAGATGAAACAAGCAGAACTGGTCGGTCCCAGCGCGTCTGGAATTAGACTTAAATATATTAGGTTGGGGCAAAAATAATTACGTAATAATGTCGTTTTTTGACGTTAAAATTACGTCAAAAAACGACATTATTACGTCATTATTTTTGCACCAACCTAATATTAAAGCTCAGCTATTTTTTATGATATTGAGCACTCTCTTTTTTTGTAGTGTGCAATTTTAGGCAGACTCTTTTGGGAGCTGCTTATCATTTTCTCTTATTATATATATATATATATATATATGAACATCAGTTCCATCAGTAATAGGTGCAACTATTTCTGACCCCTGACAATCCTTTTCTTCTTAATTTTCTCTGCAATTCTATAGTAAAATCATTATGAATGTGTTTATATTACACATATCTTGACGTTATTCTATATGTATTGCTTGTATTAATTCCTGATCGATCAAATTGCGGTGGAAATAAGAGAGTTTTGCAGTTATCAGGAATTTCGAGATTTATCGATTTCGGGTATGTTGTGAGCGTTTATTTGGACAGACTTAGAGCAATTTGTAGGGAGACTCGTAAGTGCATTTAAAGGCCTGCTTTTGTTTTGAAGAGAGAAGATCACACGGTTCAACATATCCATTGCCTGAAAATGGGTTTGTTTATTAGAACAAGTCTTTTGTTGAAAAGGGCTGAATTATAACTCGTCGTAATGTTCTGCACAGAGACTAAAGTGCATGCACACGGCGAAGCACATACAAAACTATTCACACGCCCAAACAGAGAGAGAGGAGGAGAGGGAGAGGGAGATGGGGAGAGAGGGAGAGAGGGAGAAGGGGAGAGGGATAAGGGGAGAGAAAGAGGGAGGGGGAGGAGGAGGAGAGAAAGGGAGAGGGGGTTCCCCTGGGGAAGGTTGGTTAAAAGGAGAGAAAGGGAGATGGGGAGAGGGGAGAAGGAGGAGAGAAAAGGGAGGGGGGAGGGGGGTGGTTGAGAGAGAGAGGGAGATGGGGAGGGGAGAAGGGGAGAGAGAGGAAAGGTGGAGAGAGAAAGGGAGGTAAGAGAGAGGGGGAGAGGGGAGAGAGAGAGAGAGATGAAAATGTGTTCTGTAGAGGATTTAAAGAAAGAAAAGTGTCGTGTAGGAAACGGAAGGAAATGCGTTTTCACAAGCTGCACGGATAGAATTCGCTCGAACCTCTTTGATGAGAATAGATAACAATGGAAATTTTACCTTCGTTTCACTAGATTCATGTCAGCTTCGTGCCAATTACCAATTCCAGAATATTACAACCACATTATATAATATAGAATATTAATTCAGAATATCACACACACACACATATTCTCTCTCACTCTCTCTCTCTATTATATACCGTACCTATGAACACTAATGAGTATGTCCCAATCCTCATAAATAAGTTTGTGCCCGGATGGCGTTAGATTGTAGGCCTAGAATGGCTGGTTACTGGAAGTTCAATCTGTCTTTACTGGACAGGCGGGACTTCCAGGAGCAGCTAACTAGCTTAGTGCAGCGAGAGCTAGTGGGTGCGGTTATCGGGAATAGGTGGTGGGAGAGATTTAAGAATAGGATTAGGTCCTTCATTCCTGAGTTCTGTAAACGGCTCACACTAGACAGAGCTGACAAGGTAAAGGCTAATTTTTACCGGGCTATGGCTGTGGGAGATCCCCTAGAGATAGCCTTAGCTAGGGAGACGCTGGAGCGTTTGACTAACGAGCACTATATGAACCAGGTAATTAGACATAGGTTAAACAAGATATCTTCCGAAGCGGTGAACATGATGTCCAAGTTCCGGTCGGCACATTCGTGAAGTCAAAACCTCGGAGGAGCATACTCTTTGGCCCACTGACAACATGTGCAAAGCGTTTCGCCGGCATTTCGATAGCCAGTTTATCAAGGAGCCTGGTCTCCGTGATGAGGAGTTTCGCAGCTCTTTGGCTGACTTTCCTCGGCTTTCGCCAACTGAAGAGGCTAGCTGCGATAAAGAGATCACGGAGGGCGATGTCTACGCGGCATTGAAGAACGACGGCAGAGGCAAGTCGCTCGGTCTGGATTGTTTGCCCTACGAACTGTACTTGAGGTTGTGTTCAACAACTAGTCCTGGCAGGGGGCCGTCCCCGACCGTTTTACCAGGGGTGTGATACCGCTGTTGAAAAAAGGTAAGGGTTTGGGGCGGAAATTAGATGATTATAGGCCCATAACTGCTAAACACAGAGTTAATTATTTGGGCCAAGATCTTGCAGGAGCGTTTGCAGTCAGTTGCCGAGTCTCTGATGGGTCCTGAGCAGACTTGCGCTGTGAGGGGCCGAAAAATTCAGAACAACCTGCATCTGATCCGCACGATGATAGTGGCTGTAAAAGACGACGATGAGGCAGCGCTGATCAATTTAAATCAGTCCAAGACGTTTGATAGGGTTGACCATCGCTACTTTGCTGCTGTCCTGCAGGCCGCCGGATTCGCACCCGACTTCTGTCGCTGGATTAGCCTCCTGTATCGCTCCCCCAGTGCTGTCGTACAGGTGAACGAGAAGCTGTCGTGCGCTTTGACGCTGTCTAGGTCGGTTCGTCAGGGTTGTCTACTGTCGCCCCTACTTTATGCTTTGGCGTTGAAGCCTCTTCTTCGCCGGCTGAGGAATAGGGTGTGCAGTCCGGCCCTACGTGGAATCGCCGTCCCTGGAGGGGATCGAGCCAGTGTTTCCGCATGCGCAGAAGACATATCTACTTTCGTGTCGTCCCGCAGCGACATTATGGTGGTACTGAAGGCGCTTGAGTGGTACGAAAAGGTGAGAGAAGCCAAGATTAACAAGTCGTCGGGCTTGCCGTTAGGTGCCTGGAAGGGTGTCAATCTTCCAGGGCCCTTCGGTTGGACAGACGGTCCTGTCCGCATTGTTGCAGTGTGGTTTGTACAAAACCTCTAGCTGGAGAAAAATTAGTCTGAAGTACAGGCAAAGGTCGACGCAGCAGGTCAAACTTGGCGTCGACGGACGTTGTCTGTAAGGGCAGGGCGGAGGCGTGTGCCACTTACGTCTTCCCGATTGTCCTTTATCGCTTAGCTGTACTTCCTCTCTGTAAATATATTAAAAAGCCGCTCGAGCGCTTGCTATCCGCCATTTTATGGAGGGGACGCAAGCATCAGGTCGACAGAGAAGGATTATCTCAGTAACCCCGAGTTTTCGCTTACCTGGCGACTGGCTCGGAATAGGCTGCCTCTCAATGACAAGGCCTTCATATAGGGCTTGGTGGATTTGCCAGACTGTTAACAATGTGACCTTGGTTTAGAAGAAACGGCTTCGCACGCCCTTCTACCATTGTCCCCGGTTCCGCCCCTTATGGGACCATGTCGGCGGGTTGACGGCTCGTCTCGCTCCCGAAAAGCTCGTGCTCATTGATCGCGTCTACGCGTGTGACAATGTGTCGCTCCCGTATTCTGGGGTGAAACGAATGATGTTTCTAAAGCTGCTGGCCACAAACCGAATGGTGATTTGGACGTCGCGATAGGAGGAAAGTCTTGCGAGGCAACCGTCTTTCTCATCAGGATCTAATCAGATTCTTTAAGCATCAGCTCAAGATGAAGATTAGAACTGATAGAAAACGCTTGCATTCGACAGTCTTCAGCGAAAGTTGGGTGACTGAGGCGAGCTTGGTTCGTTTGAAATGGCTAGTCTTGATTTTCTATTTTAGGCCAACCTACGTCACATCGGGGTGGTTTCCTGTGGAGCCCTCCCCTTGGTTAGGCTAGACAAGCTTTATGTACCTAGTTTTAGTGAGTAAGTGTTGTTCCTGGCCTGTTCCCGGTTACATTTTTGGTTATGATCCAAGTTGAGATTCCCAATCTCCCCAGTTGGTTTTGCTCCTCACTTTTCATCTCGACTGGGTTAGCTTTTATATTTCCCATGTCCGTATATATTTTCTCCTTCCCCACTTCCTTAGCGAGATAGTCTCTTGATTGTATCCAAATAGGCAGAATACAGCGGACTCTCTATATTCTAGGGTTGGACGGGCCCTACTAACATCAGTCATGTTTAGTTTGCTTTTGGCTGATATTCAGTTTGTTTTGGGGTTCATTCCCTCCCCTCTCATTCTTCATCATTAGATTTTTATATATAATAATTTATTATCATTAAGGTTTTATGTCACGGGGTGCGTTTTGGAGGTCATCCGGGGGAGGATGCAGTATTATGGTGTATGGAAGATTCATTGGTGACGGGCGAGTTTCTATGGTGAATGCGCAGATTGTTATAAGTGAATGGGTCGTGGGTCGGATTAGCTAGGTATAAGATAGTTAGTGATGACCAGACTCAACCCCTCCCCCTCAATAAATATAAATCTGCTGTCTACGCTAGCAGCGTGAGCTGTCAGCGTGGGAAGCTCTTGGCTTTGGGCAGAGAGGAACCCGGACTAGGCTATATTTCTCCGGGAGGTACACAGATACCCGATCCCGCGTATGCGAGGTATACGGGAAATTTTTGCCCGAGCTAAAGGGGCTCGGATTTCCCCACATTAAATTTGGCCTTGTGCCTCATTCTAGTGGGAAGCAGGTAAATATCGTAATATGGTGTCTTTGTAGTCCACCACTAGCAGTGGTTTACCTAATTCACGGCGCTGGCGAGTATTTTATTTTGTTGATGTTATAAAGATTACCATTTCATTTACTATATTCATTTTGGTTATTCCTCATTCAGTTACCCTTAAACACACACACGCATATAATCGACTCTCCCGTCGAGATTCGACGTATGAGGGTCAAGCAAATCAGTTTCAAGGAAACCGACAGCGGCACATGAGATTTGATTATAGTGGTGAAGGCCTCGTGCAGGACTATCCACACTTTTTGAAGGGCGAATACAGAGACCTGGTGCACTATGTGCCACAAGGTTCACAAACGACCCTCCGCACGTTTTGAATTCAGAGTTGTCCTTCTCCTAGACCAGTTGCCATCCAAGGCTATAGAACCCAGTCTGTTCTGCTATTTTACCCATAGCTGGAGGGAGAGGAAGAGGATTCATACCTTTCCCAACGGTATTAGCAGGATTCATACCTTTCCCAACGGTATTATGGATTCGACTGGATTCCTCAATCCAAGCCGCTATCCATTACTCCACCGTGCCTCGTTTCTTCATATATATATATATGTATATATATATA
Organism: Acanthosepion pharaonis; assembly: GCA_903632075.3. Classification (NCBI taxonomy): domain Eukaryota; kingdom Metazoa; phylum Mollusca; class Cephalopoda; order Sepiida; family Sepiidae; genus Acanthosepion; species Acanthosepion pharaonis. Next base: position 727,659 of record CAHIKZ030001476.1, on the reverse strand, counting down.
TATATATATATGAAGAAATATAGTTTTAGGGTGTGCTATATTTATAGGATAAAGTGCTCAATATCAGGGATAGAGCGTATGTAAATATAAATATAAATGAAGTCAATATATTTAAATTTTGATATGTCTATATAAAGTCTATACAACTCTCTCTCTCTCTTTCTCTCTCTCTCTTTCTCTCTCTTTCATCATTAGTAAAGTTTCCAAGAAAAAACTTAGCTGCAGTAGGCATGTAAAAGGAAAGAATTTGACAAAACTTAAAGAAAAGGTAAAATCAAAAACACTGACATCGCCCGAGGATAAGTCTAAAGTGTCCAAGGCGTCTAAAAGTCAGAGCAGTGCTACAGAAAAGAAAGACGGTTCACTGTGTCATGCCAGAAGGTTTTCTCTTGTAAAAGTCCATCTTACACATCCAGACCTGACCTCTCGAATCCGGTCATTCTATCATAATTGTGATGCGGCTTCCCTCTGTCTTTTCTACAAATATTTTCATGGTAACTTTTCGATGCTCCGACTTAATGAATTTAAACTTGCTACTAGACTTGCATCTAAGTTCTCACCCTTAATGTTGAAATAGTTAAATGCAACCGTCATTTCTACTCCAGTAGTTTCTTTCTCGCTCTTCCCGACAGTGCAACTTCCTTCCTCAACCCCATCTATACACAGTCTTTTCCGTCACTTTCACTCCATGTAAACCCTGCTATGGGCATTCCAGCCTTGCTTGGGGAAATACTTTAAAATGTTATCACGGTAAACACAGAATAACGATATGAATCTGAATTCTTGAATGGTGCTTGGTTTTTTAGTCTCTCTCTCTCTCTCTCTCTCCATATATATATATATATATATATATATATATATATATATATATATATATATATAATGGACAAAGTCCGATAATTATTTTAAGACATTTTTATGTTTATACATTCTTTTTATAAATACACATATCTAAGTAAATGCTCTGTTTTATAATAAACAGTATTAACAACATTTACCAGCCTGAATGTCCGAGAAATTTTAATAAAAAGTATTCGATCTCCGACAGGATTCGAACCTGATTCGGAACCGTCATATAGCCTGACGTGCCTTAACCGATTGGGCCACAGATTTTATCGCTTCTAAGTTACAATCTTCCATGATTTTCTCACGTACATTCATATCTGATCGATGCGTATACAAATGTAAAGAAATGACGTCACACATTATGAAATGGACAAAGTCCGACAATTATTTAAGACATTTTTATGTTTCTCTTCTTTTAATGTTATATATATATATATATATATATATATATATATATATATATATAATAAAAAAAATATGAATGCTGACCAGAACACTACTTCGATTTCGACCACTACGGTCTCCTCAGGTGGTTTGTTGAGCAAATCAAATACACAGAGCTCAAAAACTTAATCACTTTTGAAACCGGAAGTAGTGGGGGAGCAAAAATGTCTGACTTTAACCGGATTCAAATAACCCCAAGCTGAACTTCTTAAAATGTCTGCATTTAGTCATGATCTCTGACGTCCCGTTCAGCAATTCATTGCTGTTTTTATATGTTGCTATAGTCAGTTTCTCTTCTTGGCATAGCCTACACGTATTCTCAACTATTATGTTAGTCTTTAAAGTTCTTAAAATGCTCCATTTAATGCTTGGAGTTTTGTTATGCTTCTCCCTAAAGTTCCAATAATAGCTTGCTAAATATTAAATGTGCCTACGTTCCGGGATTCTAAAAAATGAGGCATGATTATACTGAAGAAGCCACCTGAGGAAACCGTAGTGGTCGAAACCGCGGTAGTGTTCTGGTCAGCATTCATAGTTTTTTTAAAACATTAAATAGCCACGCAAGTCTGGTCTTCGAACTTGATACTGAGCACTTTTAATGTGTACGATCTTAACAAATATTTTACGGTATGTTTACTCTGGCATATATATATATATATATATATATATATATATATATATATATATATAGAGAGAGAGAGAGAGAGAGAGAGATTTAGAGCAGATAACATTAAGAAGGATTTTAGAGTGCCATGAAAATAAGTGGATTTGGTGTTTGAAAACGCTCCATCCAGATGGGCTTAATCACTAATTTAACAATATGGATAGTATTAATATATAACCCTACAAATCAAAACCTACCCACGTTTCTCACCCACACAAGACAGACATTCCTTTTTAGTGTGTGGAGGCCTCACTTATACACACACACACACCCAATAAATATATACACTTGCACACATCATACTCAAAAGTAACTCCCTAATGATGCCAAATGATAACACACACCCACAGCAATATACACGCTTATACATATCATACTCACTCACTTATTAAGAACCAAATAACACACACACACACACACACAAACAATGATAAATGTTTAGATACATCCCTTTCCAGGAACCAATAAAACTGTCAAAATGACCAAGGAATTCAGAAAAATCAAGAATCCATCCAGCTCTTATCTTAAATAACAACTTAAAGAGACTGTATGACCAATACAACGACTGAATAAAATTCATGTTAAAAATATAAAAAAAAATAAATGAAAACTGCAGACAAAAGTTTATTTTCTCCATCAAGACATTCATTTCTGTTGTTCACTGCTACTAAGAAGCAGAATATTTTTTTCTCCTGATGATGGCCATATATATTTGACAAGATGCCATTATATTCAACTGCAATGTCTGTTTAAATCTTATTGTGTTTTTATAATTTTCGTACAGGTCGTTGCCTATTCGGATCAATATTTGAATGTTTTAAATAAATTTTTCATGTTTTCGTTCCATACTTTATCATTAAAAAGCCATCATTTCAAGAATCATTACTGTCCTGATTTGTAACCTGCTTCTAAGTTTTACATGGCTTTTGAAAGCTAGAATAAACGGGAAAGAGTAGAGTTCGGCGCCAAAGATGCCGATAAAGGCAATCGATTTTAACCTTTGAATTTTTTTTTTCTATTTGGTAATTTTGGGTACTCTTCTTTCGGGCAAATTAATCTTGACATTTTTTCTTTTTCCTTTTACTTTAATTCCTGTTGTGAGTTTTATCTTTTCGTTTTGACGTTCATTTTGAGGCAATCAATAAAAACAGAGGCCAAAGAAATGACTACCTCCCGAGGGAAAATGGATGCCACGACAAAATACGATATGTGTATAATCGTGTTTTTTCTTTCTTTTAAACCCTCAATATTAACATTAATTATATATATATATATATATATATATATATATATATATATATATATATATATGTGTGTGTGTGTGTGTGTGTGTGTGTGTGTGTGTTACCACATCGCCCTAATTCAGTCATCTTAGCACTTTCCGATTTCGGTTTAATCAGATCAGTGAAACACTTTCTTAATGTCAAAATCTTCAAAGGTAGGAAAGAAATCGATTCAATGTTGTCAGAATTCATTTCGCCCAGAAGAGTTCAATTTTTTTTTCGATCCACCACTTTTCGCATTGCACAGCCATTATCGCGATTTAAGTCCGCAGAGTTTAGAGACAAAAACCAAATGTCTTCTATTCTTTTAATTTAGCCTTTAAGTTATGATGACGCTACGCACAAAGCAAATAAAAATTCTTCAATGCATTGTAGAAATTGCAGCTTTCCTTGAATCTTCCTACTGATTGAATGATAAGTGCTTCAAGTGTCCGCAGATTGAACAATAGTTTCAACGTTGGTACAGACTGTGTTCATTATACTCAGCCTTTTATCTCAAAAGTTTGGACAGAGATTACAACACGACATACGCTGTCTTTACTAATGATTAAATAAATGTAAAGTTTTCAAATAACCATAGGTTTCTGCTCGGCTGGCTATCTACACCCGGTTGTAGACATCTATTCGGGGATATTTGGTTTTGTTCAGCATATATAGAAACCACCATATATCTTGTTTTGTTTTTATCTATCTATCTATCTATCTATCTATCTATCTATCTATCTATCAGTATATCTGTCTGTCTATCTATCAATCTGTCTGTTTGTCTTTCTATCTATCTATCTATCTATCTATCTATCTATCTATCGTAATCTTTTTTTATATCTATCTATGACTTTGGGATTGAATAGAGATTTAATATGGAATCCAACTGAATGATGAGATAACAAAGAGTAAACGATTATCAATCTAAAAACTCGAAGATAAACGTTTTCTATCTATTTAGCTATCTATCTATCGTATTCTATTCATCTCTCTCTCTCTCTCTCTCTCTCTCTCTCTATATATATATATATATATATATATATATATATGTATATATAAATATATATGCATTTTTTACACACACACACACACACACACATATATATATATATATATATATAAATATAAATATATATATATATATACGCATACTAACAGAAACACACACAATACAAAAAATGAAAATAGATCTAAGAATACACAGGGATCATGAGAAGATAAGAATACAGATATTTCCTCAATCTTTCTCATATTTAATCTTAATTGTTTTATTATCCTTCAAGCAGAAGAACATTCTCACTGCCAGTCCAAGAAAGACATTTGTATCACTACCACGTAAAAGAGGATGTTTAACATCTAAAATGAGGAAAATTAATTCATTTTAGCAATATGTGGAATTATCCACTCTTTGCTTGAAGAACGTCGCGAGAACCGAAACACGTCAAAATTATGAAAAATAATTATATATATATATATATATGTATATAAAAAAGAAAGAACACTAAAAATTATAAAATCCGGTGTTCTTATAGATATTTTATTTTTAAAAATAGTGCTCAATGTAAATTTACAGAGCATTAATATTATAAATTAATTGATTTAAAATATGTTTTTTTTTTCCATTAATATTATAAATTAATTGATTTAAAATATGGTTTTACAATTAATTTATAATATATATATATATATATATATATATATATATATATATATATATCCACATTACAACCAAAAATGTTTGCGGTTTCTCTCTTCTTTTTAATATATATATATATATATATATATATATATATATATATATACACACACATATATATATATATATATATATATATATATATATATATATATATATGAAAAATGTATGTATATAAATATATATATATATATATATATATAATTATTTATATATTATATGCGCGATATCTTTGAATTTCATCATACAAATGCGTATGCATAGACACAACACCACCCATATACATACATGTCAAATCCGAAACTGTCCACATATGTTTCTATATGTATGAGTCCCGACGGACGACCAAGTACGTATGTGTGTCTGCGTACCTCATCTGATGTACGGACATGCATCTATGTTTTCGTTAGCACGATGACATCACGACGACGAATCCCCCCACACCCATAATAACACCAATACACGCAATCTACATAAAGCCAAATTTTTAAAAAAATTAATCAGTTTGTCTGACGATCGCAAAAGCGTGAAACCCAGGGTTACAAACTCACATCAATCCAACTGTGGCACCTTGCATTATTAGAAATATTCATAGAAATATGATTTAATTTTTTTTTTACTCGGTTTACTAAACAGGTTGTTGATTTTTTTTTTTAAACGGAAAATAATTGAGTTGAAAATAATTCACTAAGATTGTACTTAGACGATCCTAAGGGGAAAGAGGAAAGAAGAGAAAAGGAAAGAAGGGAAGATAGAAAAAGAAAAAAAGAGAGGTCAAGAAATGCAAAAAAGCGGTCATTAACAAAAACACGTATCAGAAAGGTATTTAGGTCAACATCTTGGCCGATTTTCGAGAGACAATGAAAAGAAATATTATTTAGAAGGAAAGTCATTTTGATAAGAATGTCGGTCGAAGCGCATGACCGACTTTTTGCGTAGAAAGACTCATTATCAATTTGGAGTAAAGGGAAATTTTAGAACAATGGGAACGAAATCTTAATCTGGAGAAAGGGAAATTTTAGAACAATAGAAACGAAATTTTTTTCAATCGGAGAAAAGTGTCTTTTGGGTTGAGGGGAGTGACCGGTGGAACTATATACAGATTCTGACCTATTAAGAATTGGAAACCCATGATAACAAAGTGGGGACATTTTCAATGTAGATAATTAAGATTTTCTGACTGTCGGGTCTGACAAAAAAACAAGAGGTGAAAAAACGATTGTCTCAGCTCACAGATGGCGCCAATATTCTTCCCTGAAGTCACATCTAATTAGCGGCGGGCTGTTTTGACAGAGCCCAGGTGAGAAAAAGCCAAGATTATCATTTTTCGTACGTGCGAAAAAAAGCCAAATTAGATTTTGTTTTTTTAAAACAAGAACGATGTAACCACGCCCGAAAATAGGAGAAAGGATGCTCGATCAATAACAATTGGTCGGAAACGGTCACGTGATCTGCGGAAAGGAAGAGAAAGAAGTGCTCGATCAGGAATCATTGGTCGAGAAACGGTCACCTGACATACGAGGGACCGGGAAAGATGGGTGTGCGCCTCCCCACCAAGGGCACTGTGAGGAAGTAGGGGTGAAAACAATAGCGATAATGAGAAGACAGAAATAAGGCAGCTATTGGAATTATTGAGAAACCCCTGACGCCGACAGACCCACCCCGGTTTGCTGCGGCGTCAATAAAAGCAGGACCCCAATCAACAAAAATCAGTTCAGCCCCAGGACGGCAGCGAGAAGAGATCACCTCGGACGACAGAGAGTTGCCCTTTGCGGCAAAGTTGCGGCAAGAAATCCTTCCAGCCCAAGTCGAAGACAAGAGAACTTCCAGCCCAAGCAGACGAAGAAGAAGATTACTCGAAAGCCGCAGAGAAGTTGCAGCCAAGTCGAAGACAAGAGAAGTTGCAGCCAAGTCGAAGACAAGAGAAGTTCTATCTTAGTCGACGAAGAAGAAGAAATACAACTCAAGTCGAAGAGAAGAATCAACTGCGAATGATCGATAGAAATTAGCCCCAGTGTCGAACTAAACCACACTCCGACATACACAATTCTAAAGAGTAGGCAATTCGAAATCTTTAGGTTGTGTGATAGAAGCTTGGTGCCATAGTCCACAGAGCGGGTCGGGAATTGAGAACAATTTTTCTTTATGTAACGGACATTAGATATAAAAGGTTGTCACCCTTTTTTATCAGTAATTTTTTTGTCTCGTGAGTTTTTTTTTTTTTTTTTACTTGTGTTTTGCCACCCCCGTCGGACTCAACTTGTATCGGCCCCAATCCCTGCTGGTCCCGTCTGTCTAAGATCTAAACACAACGTGGGTAGACAGACCGGAGATCAGTACAGTTGCTTCAGTAACCAGGTATTGGAAGCGAGTTGGGAAAGGCGAGGCTGGTGATCATCCAACCAAGGGGTTGGAGCGGCACGCTTGGAACCAGGAGGAGCGACCAGGAGGAGCGACGTCACAGTTGGCGCCGTAACCAAGGGATTCGACCCTGGGCCAGGTGTGTAACCGTCACATGTGGTGCGGTGACCAGGATTTCAACCCTGAGAAGACCACGATCGACCGCCGTTGCTGAAAATTCAGACAGAACTCAGAACGACCCGGGACAAAAGGAAAAGAAAGAACAGAATCGTCTGTAAGGTAGGACACCTTATTTTATTTCCCAACCTCGATTGTTGCTGCATAGACTGTCTTTCTCTGTAGACATGTCAGATTATGATTCGGATAGAGCAGTGGGGGGTGAAGAGGAGGAAGTAGGGCGGGGGTTGTCAGTGGATTTAAGGAAGCTGTTGGGTGGACCGAGGGTCCCAGTATTTGATGGCAGCGGGAAGGAGTTTAAAAACTGGCTGGCAATCCTCGAGAAGAGCCGAACCATCTACGAGCTTTCGGACCAAGAAACCCTGTATTTGGCATACGATGCCACAAAGGGGAAAAGCGTCTGAGTTCGTGAGGGGGGGCTCTTGGAAAATCAACCCCGCTTGTCTTGGGAAGAAATAAAAGACTGCTGACCAAAGAATTCGCCGACGAAGGTACGGCCATAGAGGCCATGAGGGCCCTTTTAAAACTGACACAGCTACGGGATGAAACCCCGGGAGAATTAGGGGCCCGAGCGGGGAAGCTATCGTCGTTGGCATTCCCAGAAGTGGTCAGGGATAATGCGGTTATGCAGGCTCAACTGGCGGACCTGTATGTAGAGGCGCTGAGCGACGAGCGTGTTCGTCACGACGTATTGAAAGAAGGACCGCTCAGACTGTCGGCAGCGATAGAGCTGGCCAGGGAGAGCCAGGGGGTGTGGGATAAAGTGAAGAGGTGTGGGAAGAAGCAGATACCAAGTCAGGAGGCTGGAAGAAGGGGGGTAGGCGGAAGAACCCCCGTGTGGAATCAGAGGGTTAAGGAAGAGGTGGATCGGGCAGAATTATGGGAGGAGGACCCCAATAGAAGGGCATGGTCGACCAGGCATGGCTTTTATAAGCCCACGCCGGGTCGATACGGGCTGGTCTGCTGGATCTGTGGGTACGAGGACCACAGGGCGGCGGAATGTCCGACGAAGTGGGGTTGCCCCAGACTTCAATCAGGACAGATGCACCAGGTGTGGTAAGAAAGGACACCTGGCCAAGTGGTGCGGGCTGAGGAAGGGTGCCCCACCGATATTAACAAAGAAGGCTGAGCCCAAGAGACCGGCCCAGGGAAAAGCCAGCGGGCCACCCCAGAATTAAGAGGAGGGTGGCCCAGTTAAAAGGAGAGAAATAAAAACTTGGACCAGTGGGTGGGCGAACCGCTTGAATAGAGGACAGGTTCCCCTGAGGATAGACACAAGGCCAACCCAGTTAAAAAGGGAAAGAGCAAAATGTTGGACATGTGGTCGGGCGGGCCACTTTGCGGCAAGCTGTCCAACAAGAAGGTGCTGGTTTTGCAGGAGGCCAGGACACCTGAAAAGAAACTGTATTTTTAAAAACGGCCATGGGAGACCGGGAGAGGTCCGGCCGGGGTCGCCCAGGTGCAGGGGGCGCAGAACTCCACCTCATGAAAAAAAATGAAGGTGATTTATTACTACCGGCGCCTATGGCTGGGTTAACCCAAAGGTGGGGACCCAGGAAGAAGAAAGCTCAAGTGTTCTCTTCGCTAACGCAGGAGAAAGAACTATCCTGTAGAGCAGAGATAGGTGGTAGAGAGATGAGGGCTTTGGTGGACACAGGAGCATCTGTGTCATTGATGAGAGAGGAAACATACAGGCGGGTGAAACGGAAGAGAAGGTTACAGGGAAGCGGACATAGAGATCACGCAAGCAGATGGGGCCCCCCTGGAGATAAAAGGGATGGTGAGGCTCCCGGTGAGGATTGGGAGGGTGAAAAGCACCCAAAATTTTTACGTAACCCCGACCTGTGTACAGAGGCAATCTTGGGAGAAGATTGGCTCCGAGCCAGAAGGCCCAGATCGAGTTTAATCCTACTGTGTTGGTGGTGAACGGCGAGAGAACGCCATTGGGATGCCCACCAGAGGAAGAGATAACCATAGTGGTGGAGGAAGATGTAAAGTTACCTCCTAGGACCGCAGTGTCAGGAAAGGGTAGGTTAATGTCAGGAAAAAAGGGCATGGAGAGGACCTCTGCAGTTGGTCCCTGTAGAAGGAAAGGGCCTAGAAGATAGCGAGGTAACCCTGTGCGAAACGGTAGTGGAGGCAGCCGAGTTGGTGCCCATAATGATGGTGAACCAGGCCCAAAAAGACTATAAAAAGGTTAGGAGAGGGAGAAGATAGGAGAGCGCTTCCCCTACGAACTCTGAATCGGGTGAGATTCGAGGAGGAACGAAGGAAGCTAGTAGAGCAAACAAAAGGAATCTTAGATGAGGATATATTAGCACCGGATCAATTTAGAACCAGAGTGGGGGGTCTGTTAAGGAACAATCGAGATGTGGTGGCCCAGTCAGACAAGGAGCCAGGTCAGACCCACACAGTCGAAATGAAAATCGACACCGGAGACCACCCCCTGTGAAATTAAAACCCTACCGAACACCTATACATAAAAGACCCCTTGTAGAAGAGGCAGTAGAGGAAATGTTGGAAGCTGGGATGATCGAAAAGATCGATCTCTCCTTGGAGCTTCCCAATAGTAATAGTAGGTAAGAAAGATGGCGGCCACCGTTTCTGTGTAGATTTTAGAAAGCTGAATTCTATATCGAAGCCGTTGGCGGTGCCATTGCCATTGATAGACGACATTTTGGCATTATTAGGGAAGGCAAAGTACTTCTCTACGTTGGACTTGAGGTCCGGGTATTGGCAGGTAGCCCTGGATGAGGCTGACAAGGAGAAGGCCGCATTCGCGTGTCACCTGGGACTGTTTCAGTTCAGAGTGATGCCATTCGGTTTAGCTAATGCCCCGGGAGTCTTCCAACAGCTAATGTCAATAGTGTTAGGAGGATACGAGAGCTTTGCCATGGCGTATTTAGACGATATCTTGATATTTTCGGAGACAGTGGAACAACACTTTTTTCATTTAAGACAGGTGTTGGGAAGGTTGAGGAAACACGGATTAAAATTGAAATTGTCAAAGTGTCAGTTTCTGAGGGAAGAAACTAGGTATTTAGGCTTCGTCATAAACGGAGACGGTATTAAACCCGACATGGATAAGGTAAAGGTCATAAGGGAAATGCCAGAGCCTAAGACAGTGAGGCAGGTAAGAGGTTTTATAGGAGCTATAGGCTACTACCGGCGCTTCGTCCCGGCATTTTCAAGAATTGCCATACCGCTAGTGGCCCTGACGAAGAAATACGCTAGGTTCAAGTGGACAGAGGACTGTCAACGAGCATTTGATTCGCTAAAGGAACAGTTGACGACCGTTCCACTGCTGACGTATCCAGACCTCAGCAAGCCCATGATATTATACACGGATGCCAGTGAGCAGTGTGTAGGGGCAGTACTTACCCAGCCGTGTCCTGATAAGGAAGGACCAGTGCCAGGCATACCAGAGGAAGTACCGATATACTTCCTCTCCCATAAGCTCTCAGAGACACAACAGAGGTGGCCAGTAATAGAGAGGGAAGCATATGCTATCATGTATGCTCTCCAAAAACTGGACTACTATTTAAACGGTGCGGTCTTCACTATAAAGACAGACCACAAGCCTCTGCAGTACCTATTGCAGGCAGAGTGGACAAAATAATAAGAAAATTCAACAGTGGGCACTTAAGTTAAGTGGCTACCACTGTAAGATAGAGTATTTGGCAGGAAAGGAAAACACGTGCGCAGATTTACTCTCAAGAATACCGAAACAACTGGAAGAAAGATCTGTAAAGGGTAGAACAGGGAGTAGATGATAAAGCCTATAGAATAGGAGTAATTAACTCTAATAAGCTAAAAGATCGCCCTATATTAGAATCGGACGAAGAAGGGGACGCCCAGATAATAACCGATCCCTACTGGACAGAAGGAATTGAAAAGGAGCAAGCAGACAGTGAAATAGCTGCTCTGAGAGAGAAGGTGAAGGCAGGAGAGACCACCAAGTATGCCATAATAGAGGAAAGGCTGTATTATCTCTCAGGAAGGGATGAAGAAGTCAAACCCAAGTTGTATGTGCCCAAAAGTTTAAGACCAGAGATATTGGAACAGTGCCACGAAAGGTTGGGTCACATGGGAATTGATAGGACATGTGATCTCATAGGAAGAAAGTACTATTGGCCCAAACTGTACGGAGAAGTCACTAACTATGTTCGAGTTGTGTAGTCTGCCAGTCGCAGAGCAGAAGGCAGGAAATGGCACCCTTGGAGGAGACAGACGTACCAAACTTCCCTTCGAGAAAGTGAGTATGGATGTATCAGGACCATATGGGGAAACTGCACAAGGAAACAACTATATAGTGAGTTTTGTCGATTGGCTAACAAATTGGCCTGAAGCATTTGCAGTACCAGACAAGAAGACCAGAACTGTGGCCGGGTTGATAATAAGTGAAATCTTCCCTAGGTATGGTGCCCCTGTGCAATTGGTAACAGATAATGGCACGGAGAATGTGAACAGCATCATGAGAGAAGTTTTGACAGGTTTGAATGTAGAGCACATAAAAACATCCCCATATCACCCCAGGGAAATGCTAAAGTGGAAAGGTTTCATAGAACCTTGGGAGATGTATTGGCCAAGTTGGTCAGAGAAAACATTGGAAATTGGGACTTGTATTTGACGCAGGCTCTGGCGGCCGTGAGGTTTACGATAAACGAAACCTCCAGATTTTCTCCTTATTTTTGTTGTTTGGCAGAGACGTGGTCCTGCCTGTAGATAACCTACTGAAGCCCCGAAGAAGGTATATGGGAGAAGATCATCATCAACTATTGCTGGAACAGCAACATAAGATATTCGTACAGGCCAGAAGAAGAATAAAGAGGGCCCAGAAGAAAAGAAATGAGAGGGTGAATGCTGAAAGAAAGGTGGTAGAATTGAGGGTTGGAGACCCTGTCTACTATAAAATCCACCAGAGAGAAGGAAAACTGTACCAGAGATGGGAACCGTACTACCGGATAGTAGAGCAGACGGGCCCAGTATCATATGTAATATGGGATCAAGTGGCAGAACGAGCGAGGAGGGTTCATGCCAATGATCTGAAGAAGGGCTGAAATAGCTAACCTGGAAATGAGCGAGCCGAGGCCTAAGAAGACAAGGAAAAGGAAGGTAACTCTGGTTGAACCGGAAGAAATGGAGACGGAGGAGACTCCGAAGAAGATGAGGAGATAAGTCGACTTGACCAGATAAACGAAGCAGTCCGAGTGACAGAGTTGGAACCCTCAACGGGGATTAGCGATGTTCAGTCGTCGACTGAATCAGTGCAGAGAAGACCCCGTGAGATCGCCATCACACCCCATGTCCGAAGAAAAGGAAGAAAAAGACGAAGAGGTCCAATCAAGCAGTCGAAGGCTCTAAAAAGGCACCCTGAACAGGACGAAGGACCCAGCGAGTGGGAGGAGGAGGATCGAATACCCCTTTCCCAGCTTAGGGAAAGGATAAGGAACAGGAGAAGTTTAGACATAGAGTCGAGAGGTATTGAAGACATTCAAGGCGAAGACTCTAAACAGAAAGAAGAATCAGGGGATGAAGAAGAGGACAAAAAACCTCCTGGACGGGAGTTAAATACAGAAAGAAGGGCAGAGGTTGAACAGGAATCACCTCAGAAGATGAGATCAGGGAGGGAGAAGAACCCCAAATCTCAGTAGAACAAAAGGGCTGTGCAGAATAGAAGCATTTAGTGTCGACAGATAACGACACTGGCTCATCCAAAATCCTATTGGGACTATGGTAGATGTGAGTGGAGGGATGGAGTCGCGGGCTGCACCTCACAAGGGACGGGAGAAGATCATTGGCATTGTTGATTGATCACCAGTGGTGTCATGAAGTACGACCTTTAGAGTGGGCGCCACGCACACCTGACCAGACCATTCTGTCTGCTAGGGGTTAGTTAGAGGAGGGAAGAGCAGAACTAAGAGAAAAGTTATGAAATGATTGAGTGATGAGTCGAGCGAGACTAAGTGATTGTGAAGAATAACAACAAGAGAATTTGTTACCTTTCAGGAATGATCAAGATGAAAGGGTTGGTGATGACGATGATGGTGATAGCCACGCTGGTGGTGACGATGGCGGAAGCCGGGAAATTCCATTTTTAAAAAACGAGCCAAGTAATAATAACCAGGTCTAAGTGGTTGGTCACATTCATAGATTTGAACCCGTATGAGTCGCTATTAGAAAGTTAGTAACGAGCTGACGCATGGATGCCCTTGAAAGGGACAAGATTATCCCAAGCCAAAGGGTATCTTAGTTTATTGCACCCCTAATCAGAAGCCACTATGATAGAGGCTCAATGGAAAGACATGCAAAACTACCTGCAGGGAATAGAGTTACTGACGCAACGAAGATCCGTACTTCCGATTTGGGAAAGGCATTGAGGTCTTGTTTGGAACAGTAACTGAAGATGACGTTAAATTCATAAGAAGGAAACTGGGACAAGTGGAAGTAAACCAGAGGACGCTTGCCCAGGTGGCAAGAGAGAGTGTGACGATATTAAATGTGACAAGGTTAGAAGTATCCAAAAATAGAGCCAGAATCAATTGGTTAATAGACAACCTGGCGAAATTGAGACAAGAGGTAATTAATAATACAGAAACTGTAATGGTTGAATTACAGGAAATAAGCTATTCATGGGATATTTCCAGCTAATGACGGAATAAAGTACGACAAACTAGTCAGTCGTTGACGACCTTGCTGGAACACGGAAGAAATTAGACATGCTGATTAGGACACCTCTCCCCAAGTATAGTAAACCCGGGTCACCTAAAGGAAGCACTATTGGTACAGGCCGAATTACCCCGCCATTTAAGGCTACCAGTGGACCCCACTAAAAGAATTGTGGAAGTACTATAATGCCCTTGGATGTGTGACCTTGTTAGAAAATAGGATTATTGGTAGTGATATCTGTCCCGTTACTAGATAGCGAGAGTATATTCGAGATATACCAGGTTATAAACTTACCCATTCCCTACCCCAGAAGAGATCAAGGTTTGGGAATGATAGCTAGGTACAAGGTGGAAGCAGACTACATAGCATTAAATTCAGGGAGAACGAAATTCATGTTGCTATCAGCTGAAGAAGCTAGAAGGTGTAGAGATGATACCCTGGGGACTTGTACCTCGTTGAGCCCTATCTATAAAACTGGTAACCGCAGACTGTGCATACTAGAATTGTTTGAAGGATCGGGGAAGGAATCAAAAGAATCTGCCAAGTAGAGGTATTAACAAACTCGGCATTACCACAAGCTATCAGTGTTTCAGACAGGGTGTGGGCAGTAGCCACACAGAAACATATCAGTGTCTAGGGTATGTGGGGAGAGTCCATAAGACATTAAGAATAAGGCCACCGTTATCCCTGGTGACGCTACCCATGGATGTTCGGCGGTTGGGGTGTCCATCTCCTTGCCCCCTATTACCAGATGGAAGAAAGATATGAAGAAAAAAAGATTCACTCATAGAGATGATTAGTAGAGGCTTAGTCAATTGTACAGAATTAGGGGAGCCGATAGTGAAGAGATTCTCTAATGTTACCTTAAATAAGATGCCAGTATTAATGAAGCCAATAGAAAAGATCGATATGGATCACTTAAGAGATAAGTTAAGTGCGTTGGGAGACAAGGTGTAGCTTGGGAAGACGATGAGCAGATCGCGATAAGTTGGTCAATAGTAATGGGTACATTCCTAGTTATAGCCATCGGGGAAATATGGAAGATTAAGAAAGAGAAGATTAGCGAACGACAGTCTAGTGAGCAAACAACTCGAGAGGGAGATGCCGATGAAAAGACAGGACTGGCGAAGAAATTGCTGAAAGACCAATGGAGGAGGCTGGCGTGAGACCACCACGTGCGGCGGAAAAACCTCCCACGGCAGAGAGGAAAACATTGACCAAGAAGAACAAACCCTATGAACACATCTGCACCTACAGACACAAGAACAACATTTCATTGCATGTAGAACAGAAGAAAATGAAAAGAACATTACATTGCCTGTAGAACAAAAGAAAATGAAAAGAACATTTCATTGCATGTAGAAGAAAAAAAAATGAAAAGAACATTTCATTGCATGTAGAACAAAAGAAAATGGAAAGAACATTACCCTTGCATGTTAGAAAGTAGAATAGAATTGCATGAGACAAATGCATGGTGCATGTTAAATGATGTAATTGGGTTTAGGTGTCATTTACGGGTAAATGACAAATCGGTTAGGGGAGGATTGTGGCACCTTGCATTATTAGAAATATTCATAGAAATATGATTTAATTTTTTTTTACTCGGTTTACTAAACAGGTTGTTGATTTTTTTTTTTTTTAACGGAAAATAATTGAGTTGAAAATAATTCACTAAGATTGTACTTAGACGATCCTAAGGGGAGAAGAGGAAAGAAGAGAAAAGGAAAGAAGGGAAGATAGAAAGAAGGAAAGAGAGGTCAAGAAATGCAAAAAGCGGTCATTAACAAAAACACGTATCAGAAAGGTATTTAGGTCAACATCTTGGCCGATTTTCGAGAGACAATGAAAAGAAATATTATTTAGAAGGGAAAGTCATTTTGATAAGAATGTCGGTCGAAGCGCATGACCGACTTTTGCGTAGAAAGACTCATTATCAATTTGGAGTAAAGGGAAATTTTAGAACAATGGGAACGAAATCTTAATCTGGAGAAAGGGAAATTTTAGAACAATAGAAACGAAATTTTTTTAATCGGAGAAAAAGTGTCTTTTTAGGTTGAGGGGAGTGACCGGTGGAACTATATACAGATTCTGACCTATTAAGAATTGGAAACCCATGATAACAAAGTGGGGACATTTTCAATGTAGATAATTAAGATTTTCTGACTGTCGGGTCTGACAAAAACAAGAGGTGAAAAAACGATTGTCTCAGCTCACAGATGGCGCCAATATTCTTCCCTGAAGTCACATCTAATTAGCGGCGGGCTGTTTTGACAGAGCCCAGGTGAGAAAAAGCCAAGATTATCATTTTTCGTACGTGCGAAAAAAAAAAGCCAAATTAGATTTTGTTTTTTTAAAACAAGAACGATGTAACCACGCCCGAAAATAGGAGAAAGGATGCTCGATCAATAACAATTGGTCGGAAACGGTCACGTGATCTGCGGAAAGGAAGAGAAAGAAGTGCTCGATCAGGAATCATTGGTCGAGAGCGGTCACCTGACATACGAGGGACCGGGAAAGATGGGTGTGCGCCTCCCCACCAAGGGCACTGTGAGGAAGTAGGGGTGAAAACAATAGCGATAATGAGAAGACAGAAATAAGGCAGCTATTGGAATTATTGAGAAACCCCTGACGCCGACAGACCCAGACCCACCCCCAGTCGTTTGCTGGACCGGCGTCAATCGGGCCAAAGCCCTTTGGGCCCCAATCAACAAAAATCAGTTCAGCCCCGGACGGCAGCGAGAAGAGATCACCTCGGACGACAGAGAGTTGCGGCTGAGTTGCGGCAAGAAATCCTTCCAGCCCAAGTCGAAGACAAGAGAACTTCCAGCCCAAGCAGACGAAGAAGAAGATTACCCAAGTCGAAAGCCGCAGAGAAGAAGAAGATTGACTCGAAAGCAGCCAAGTCGAAGACAAGAGAAGTTGCAGCCAAGTCGAAGACAAGAGAAGTTCTATCTTAGTCGACGAAGAAGAAGAAATACAACTCAAGTCGAAGAGAAGAATCAACTGCGAATGATCGATAGAAATTAGCCCCAGTGTCGAACTAAACCACACTCCGACATACACAATTCTAAAGAGTAGGCAATTCGAAATCTTTAGGTTGTGTGATAGAAGCTTTTGCCATAGTCCACAGAGCGGGTCGGGAATTGAGAACAATTTTTCTTTATGTAACGGACATTAGATATAAAAGGTTGTCACCCTTTTTATCAGTAATTTTTTTCTCGTGAGTTTTTTTTTTTTTTACTTGTGTTTTGCCACCCCGTCGGACTCAACTTGTATCGGCCCCAATCCCTGCTGGTCCCGTCTGTCTAAGATCTAAACACAACGTGGGTAGACAGACCGGAGATCAGTACAGTTGCTTCAGTAACCAGGTATTGGAAGCGAGTTGGGAAAGGCGAGGCTGGTGATCATCCAACCAAGGGGTTGGAGCGGCACGCTTGGAACCAGGAGGAGCGACCAGGAGGAGCGACGTCACAGTTGGCGCCGTAACCAAGGGATTCGACCCTGGGCCAGGTGTGTAACCGTCACACAACCAAAATGGTCAAACAGTCTCTTTTATGTTGTTATTTGAGATAAGAGCTGGATGGATCCCTGCTGCTCTGAATTCCCCTGGTCAGTTTGACAGTTTTATTAGTCCTGGAGAGGGGATGTGTCTCTGTTTAGTGTTTGTGTGTGTGTTATTTGGTTCTTAAGGAGTATGATATGTGTAAGCGTGTGTATTGCTGTGGGTTTGTGTTATCATTTGGATCATTAGGAAGTGAGTGAGTATGATGTGTGTAAGTGTGTATATTCGTGTGGGTGTGTGTATAAGTGTGAGGCCTCAGCACCTCCGTAAGCATGTCTGTCTTGTGTGGGTGAGAAATGTGGGTAGGTTTTGATTTGTTGAGTTATATATTAGTACTATCTATATTGTTAAATTTATGGTTTAGCCCGGCTGGATAGTGTGTTTTTAGACGTTGTATCCACTTATTTTCATGGGACTCTAAAATCTTTCTAATGTTATCTGCTCTGAACTTTTCTATTCTCTCAGTTATAGTGAATTTTGCATGGGTTTTGAAATCGTGTTTTTTCCAGGCGGAAATGTTGTTCTACAGGTAATAATTTTTCATGGGGAGTTGACTTAATTCGATTACGATAATTATTAATTCTGTAGTGAAAGGGCCATTCAGATTTTCCTACATATTGTTTCTGGCATAGTGTGCATTCTAGGAGGTAAATTATGTTATGACTTCTACAGTTAGAATCGTGGTAGATTTTGAAAGTAGATTTAGTTATTGAGCTAGTGAATGAATTCGTGTTTTTAATATGGTTGCAACATAAACTTCTTTTTTTTTGTTACATGGTTGGGAAAAATCCTGTTGTTTTTGTTCTTAGTTTATTACGGATTACCTTGTCCCCTGAAATGTGGTTACTACCTATGATTTCTTTTTAGGTTCTTAGGTCTACGATATGCAAGAAGGCCGGGTTCCTTAAACATTTTTTTTAGGTCTGGTATGAGATGTAGTATTTTTCCAGCGACGTTTGATTATTTGGGATAGTGGAGGCAGAGTGGGATTGAAAGTGGTTACTAGAGGGATGCAGCTAGATTTATTTTTAATCTTATACATTAATCAATAATCTCTAGGTGTGGAAATTGCTTTATTTATTTGTTCCCTGATTAGGTGTTGTTTATAGCCACGTGTTGTGAATTGATGCTCCAGATTTTCAATGTGTTTATTTAATTCTTCATTGTTGGAACATATCCTTCTGAGTTTAAGTGCTTGTGAATAAGGAAGGTTCTCTTTGAGGTGTTTAAGGTGGGAAGACTTAAAGTGTTCAGATATGTGTGGGTGTTGAATTTAATCTTCATGTTTTGAATTTATGTTTTCTCTATGACGGGTGTCTAAAATGTTACTGATGTTGTTGATTTTTTTTCATTAATCGTGCATTTTGTTTAGGGTCATAAGGAATTGGGTAAATTTCATCACTAAAACGAGTATTCTACAAAAAATATATCATCGATATATCTTGCATAGAATACGTAGTCGTTACCAATGATTGGATAGATATGGGTCTCCTCAAATTTTCCATGAATATTGTAGCATATGATGGATTTTTTTTATGGTGTTTACCTTCACAACCTCTTATTTGAAGGTAGTGTGCTCCATTGAAGGAAAGTATTCAATGTAAGGACATGCTCCATGAGTTTTATGATAACTTCTTGTAGGGGTGTCTTGTTTTTCTTTTTACTAAGTGCTTCCTGAAGGGCATTTAGCCCTTCGATGTTTTTATGTTTGAATAGAGTGACCCTAACGTCCATAAAGTCACTAGAATAGCATTCACTGGAACTGTTTGTATGTGATTAATTTTGTTCAGTAGATCTGTTGTGTCTCTTATGTAGGATTTTACTTATTTTTGCTATCAGTTGTATGTAAATGGTCTCTATGTATTTGGAAATTTTTGTCGTGTGGCAGTTGAAGGATGAAATGACCGGCCTTCCTTGGTTGTTGCTTTTTTGTATTTTCGGAAGGAGATAGAAACAGAGCAGGTTTAATGTTTGTATAATTATAAGTGTTGTGCATGTTTCCTTGTCGATTAGATTGTTGCGAAAATTTATATTTATGAGCTAGTTAATTCTTTTTTGGTATTCAATAGGGGATCTGTAAAAGCTTTTATAGGTTTCTTTTTGTCGGCTTTGTTTGTTGGCCTCTTTTAATGTATTCTTCGATTCCCCAGATCAATAGGAACAATGCACCCCTTTGTCAAAAAAAAATGATTCTGTTTATCAAACTAAAAGTCAGCGTATCGAGGGCTATACGTTCCCCTTCAGTAATATTATCACGTAGCAGCTTACGTGCTATTGTTTTCTTTATGTCATTTTTATACAGCCCGTTTCAAATGCATGTATAAAATAAATGTCTGTGTTTTTTTTTGTAGGAAAAAAAGTGTTTTTTTCTTTTAATGTCTCAAGTATGGAAGGTGTGATCATTGTCCCCGTAGTGGGCTTTTTTGAAGTATTCTTTGAAGAAGGATTTCAGGTCCTTTGCTATAAGGTGTCTTTATCAAACCTTTAATGACTAGGGAAAAACTTATCCTTTATTTAATATATATATCTTGTGTATTGATATGAAAAATTTATTAAATTTTATTTTATAACTCGCCCGTATGGGTTTTAAAATTTGAATTTGGAAGCATGGCTTTTTCTTTTTAAATTGATCCAGGTGTCCTGGATTGGGGGCTTAAAACGTTAATTTTTAAATTTGATTTTTGTTGTTTGTTTGTCTGCAATATAATCAGGTGGTCTGGGATATCTAATGGGGTTATGCGTTCTGTAGAAGGGAACTGCTGTTTTTTTGTTTTGTGTATGTTTTTTATTATTGGGATGTTTTTAATAAGTTAGTGGTTTTTTTTTGTTGTTTGTTTTGAGGTTCTATAGATTTTGTGATGGTGGCGGTGTTGTTATTGTTGGTGGTGGTGCTGGTGGTTGTCTGTTGGTTCCTTTATTTTTTCTGTTTTTTTTGTTTGCATTGGTTTGTGCTGGTCAGTGTAGTTGCGGTGTTTTGTTGTTTTCTTTTTTGTTTTGGACGTTCACCAAAATCAGAGTTTGACTTCATTTCTTTTTTGTTCCTCTGTCCTTTAAACCCATTCCATTTTAATTTCCTTTGTTTCTCATTTTTGTTTTTTGTAGTTCCCTCACTGTTTGGTCTGTGTGACCGCTTGACATTCTTTATGTTGTAATATTCTTCCGTATCCGTTTGTTTTTTTGATTTTTCACATCGAGCAGGTTAATTTCTGTTGTTGTTTCCGTTATATTTCCTAACGCAGAACTGCATGGTGTCCTGCATGAGTTCCCTGGAGAAATCTTCTAATTTACAGTACCATGATGCTAGAAACACATCATTGTGGTTACCTATTGATATTTATATATATATATATATATATATATATATATATATATATATATTAGTCAAATCAAATTAAATTATTAAATAAGAAGAAAAAGAAATAATGGGTCAATAAATCCGTTTGAAAAATATTTACTTTGTTAATTTGATATTAATATAACATAATTTCTCAAATAAAGTATTGTAATTTAATTAATAATACCAATGCGACATAAAATATTATAATTTAATTAATAATACAATTTAACAAATATTAAAATTTAATTAATAATATAACATAACAACTTCAATATAAACCATTTAAAATACATAAATTTAATTTCGGAAAAAAATTTAATTTCAAAGAATTTACAACTGGAGAATAAAAAAACCAAACAAACATACAAAACCAAAAAATCATGAAGGTGCTTTATTATAAAAGAACATTAAATTCATGAAAGCACACGTGTAGAAAATGGATTGAAACAAAACGTGGAATAAATTGAATTAATATCATTTAAAAAACAGAACCCCTTCAAGAACGGTCACTACCAAGAAAATTCAAAGTCAGAGAAAACAAAAACAAAAAATTGATATTAAAGTTAAGTAATCGTTATAAATATATGAGATCTCAATCCACTTTGGAAAGTCTTGCATCATCAGTAGTAATAATTTGTTTTCAAATTGGCGGGAATCTCATTCGTTTTTGTGGAATTAATTTTTTTATATATATATATATATATATTTATATATATATATGTGTGTGTGTGTGTGTGTGTTACTGTTTGTATTTTAAGCATTTTTCATGAAAATGGATATAAATCCATTTTTTAAATGAAACTCTCATTTGAAAAAAAAACAAAAATCAAATATAAGTTAAAATTTTCGTTTTTTACTAAAAAATTAAATGATTTTAAATTTAGTTTTTTTTTTTTTTTCAAAATATATATATCTTATTTATGTGTGTGTGTGTGTGTTGTGTTAAAAGATTCTTCTGAGAGAGAGTTGGTCATAATTTATGAAAATCGAAGTGTCACAGATATTGAACAATTTATATCTAAATATATATCTGGAATCAGAAAAATAAACAGAAATGACTAAAAGTTCCTTTGGAATATTCTTTAGTGTTTAACTAATCTTCTAAGTATGAAAAACTAATGCCGAAAATACCCGAAAATAGATAGATAGATAGATAGATAGATAGATAGATAGATAGATAATTTATAATTAATATATATTAGCAATAATTAAAATAAGAATGTAACGTAATTTCTGGGCCTGAAACAAGAAAACCTGAAGAAGTTAATCCACACAAGAAATATTGAAAGCAGGGGAGGAAAAAAAAGGAGTTGGGTAACATAGTGAGTTTATATGAATGAGTTGTGACAAATCAGGAGATATAGTTAAACACTACTTAGTGCTACAAGAGACAGGAAGTTGTGGAGAACCTTGATCTCTCACGTAATGAAGGACACAACTGATCAAACAAGAATTATAAACGAGCCTAGTCTATTTGACCATTTGTTAACCAGGTTAGTCTAGTTGACTAAAGACTTCCATCCTCATTGGGGACCCCATACAAAATTCGTGCTTAATCCACCAAGGATTAACCGATCTTAAATTCAATCTTGCTAACTCATTATTAACTGAATTTTGATCTGACATTTTCATTGCATAATTTTCAAGTCCGTGATTAACTATTGACTCTATTTACTTCGTTCGGGCCGTTGTCCTCATCTTTATTGCCATATTCAAGACGTTTCGGCCGTTGTACTGTCAGAGCTTCTTCAGTGATATATGCTGAAATTTCGAATCGAACCCTTTATTTAGTCCACGGGTGTAGATTGTTCCAATTCCAAGTGCTATGCCTTTTTATGGCATTAAAGATGATGACAACAGTCCGAACGATGTAAATAGTGTAATTAGTTACAATATTTCATCTCAGAATTATAGACAGACTAGAAAGCTTCGCCCGCTCGCTATCGATTCACAAAGTAAGATATATTCACTATTTGAAATTTTTTAAACAAAAATTATAAATGAACATTTCATTCATAAATTGGCTTGTTATAGTTAAGGAAAGTTTTACAAATAGATGCCAACTTGTTGAAGGTCAAGTAAAATGCAAATTTCAAACACTTTTCTGAACTATATAAGACGATATTCCTAAACAGAACTCTTTTTGATATGAAAATCTAAACAATCCTCCAATAAAAGAACAGTAATGAAGGACAGTTAATGAAATAAGCATTTTTTTTTAATCAATATGTAAATTAGTTAAACCTGAAAAGTGATATTGCCTAGAAGCAGATATTATATAATAAAGATATTGAGCGTTTAGCGTGTAATTTACTATGAAGTAGGGCTGGGGCTTCTTAATGTCAGAATTCCTGGGATGATTGAGCCCGAATTTTGCATTTATTCATATAGATTCCATAATATAGGTTTTACTTAATTAGCTATTATGTTTCTCTAACTCTTCAAATGTTGAATGTATAACTAATTCTAATTTCTATTTACCCACTGTACTATTTTTACATTATAAATTGTACCCTGTTCTGTCACCGATGAAATAAAAATAATTATTTGTAAGGAAAATAAGGATCTACGTACATCAAATTGTCTTTAAATTAAGTGGCAGCAGAAGAAATATTATTGAACTTTTAAAAGGTAAGATTAAACATTAATTCACTACTTAAATGCAGCAATCAGTTTTGAGTTCTTCTGTAGTTTATTGATGCCTATTGCATCTCCTCCTCCCTAGATATTGTGATGATGGCCAAAACAAGAGTCCTCCATAGAAGCTAGCGTAAATGCCACCCGATAATAAAACGTACAGTGCAATTTTGGATTAAAAAATAAAAATAAGAGTTACTCCCCTTGAGCCATGAAAGCATCGATAATAGCTAATATAATATAGTAATATATATTTTAACCTCGCATAATCTGGCAACTCTAAATCTGGGCTCAACGAAAATCGTTCCCTGCGTCTAAAATTTCTAGACCCTTTGAATGAGCTATGAATCATTGAAATCGGACCAGTGAGAGCGGAGGAGTTGCTTGGACACACAGACACGCACACACACACATACGCACACACAGACACACACACTGTACTTTATATATAAGATTATATATGTGATTAATATTCGTCATTAGTCAAGCGTCTTGACAAGGAAGGGCGTGATGTTGAAAAAATTTTGCGTAGAATAAATATATTTTGACTTGAGATTTTCCCTGTATAATTTACGAGCCGTGTTCATCTTTATAAAAATCAGATTAGACCAAAAATGAAGTATTGCCGACATATCACTTCTCGAATTTCAATCCTGATAATCTTCAAAATCGTTTGCTCGATCTTGTGGTAAATCCACCCTAACATCCGTTTTTCCGCCGGTTTAACGTCACAAGTCCTTTCGCTACTCCATACACTATATGCATAGAAAATATTCAGATTAGCACATTCTTAAGTTACGTTTCAACGGAGTCACTACTCCTCATTTCCTTTGTATTCCGAATGTAAGGAGAAAGTTCGACTAAGATTTTTTCATGAACTGCTACTTGATTGATTAGACTCCCTTGCAGATGCTTCCTTGAGTTTTAATCTCTTCAAATCAAAGATCAAGGATTTTCTATCTTATACTTTTCTTATACTGACTTACTCCCATCTCTTTGTCGAACGAACTCCTATGTGGATACTTCCCGGAACACTACAATCTTACAGTATCTGTCTATATTTCTGAGATGAGGTATTATGTACACTATTAACATTATTCGGACTATTGTCCTCATCTTTGTCGCCATATTTATTACAACGTTTCGGCCTTTCAATATTGCCTATATTTCTGAGATGAGGTATTATGTACACTATTTACATTATTCGGACAATTGTTCTCATCAATTGTCCTTTTCATCTTTATCTGTATATATTTCTGAGATTGGTATTAAAACATTTTCGGACTATTGTCCTTCTTTATCGGCATATTTATTATTTCGGCTTTTCAGTATTAGTCTATATTTGAGATGAGGTATTATAACACTATTTACATTACTCAATTTGTCCTTTTTTGTCACATTTTATTCGGTATCTGTCTATATTTCTGAGACGAGGTATTATGTACACTATTTACATTATTCGAACTAGTGTCCTCATCTTTGTCGTCATATTTATTACAACGTTTCGGCTGTTGTACGCTCCGGCCTTCTTCAGGTTGTTGGAATGTCGAACTGAACCCTTTATTTCGCTCACTGTAGACTGTTCTAGTTCCACGTGCTATGTTTAATGGATGTCAGTTGGCAGTTATCTCATGTTAATTAAGTTCTCCACTGCCTTAATAATGTAAGTAGACTACAATCTTAACGTCTTCAAGTCAAGCGTCAATCGGTATTTATCTATGTATATCCTGTACATTAGTATATAATAAAAGATTTATATTCATTGGTAGGCTAGGTTCATGAACGGGGATGGAATAGATATGATAAGAATGAGTTAGCTAGTTAGAATTAAGATAATTTGATGTGTTAACATATATGTGTATGCGTGACCGCGGGCGCGCGTGTCTGTGGGTACTTTGGCCCTGGGGGGAACTTTGTAGAACTGTTAATTCGATTTGGGGGCTTGTCGGGACAAGATAATATTTTTGGAATGAATTTGAACATGGTGCCGACAAGAGAATGTGTCCCCTTTTCCTTAATCTCTTACCGACCCGGTGCCGTTTCGCCTGATATTAGATAGGCTCTGGGGAATCAGAATCGCGCATCTGTTTTGATCAGAATAGACTCTGGATGGCAGCCAATACTTGCAACCCGTTCTTTCGAGGTGAATCAACCGCTTGAGTGGCCCAGTCACGAATTCATCAGCACTTTACAATATGTCACTGTCTTGTACAGTTCTTCTCAAATTATCATAGGTTCATTTTCTCGCGGTTTCAATTACTCGCGGGAATCCCGAGAAAATGTGTAAGATTTTCTTAATAATGGCACCAGAACATAGCAATACTGATGTTAGCAGCCATGACATGACAAAGTGCTTCCCATGAGCGAAAAGCTGAATTTTTTCGATTTAATAAGAGTGGGAATTAATTCGTATCTTACGTTAATGACGGCTATCGTAAAAAATCATCTTCTACTTACAACATGTCTTTTAATAAAATACAGGGTGCGATGGATAAATTGTCGTCTAAATTATGCAAAAATGAAAATAACATTGACATCTCATTTTAACAGATATATTTATCAAAATTACTAAAAAAATATCTTGAAATGCTAAAGAGTAAATCTACTCAATATAATCACCATTGGCTTCAACCAGAGCCTCCAAACGATTTTGTAATTTTTTGCAACTCTTGTGGACGGTTTTCTGGTTTTTGCTGCCATAATCATTGCCTTCAGTTAATCTTTGGTGTTACAGCGAGTTGTGTGGGCCTCACCCTCAACTGCGCCCAACACATAATAATCAAGGGTATTGCAGATTGGGCAGTTATGTGGCCGGATGTAAGGGATGATGTGGTCGCAAAAATTGTATGACAGCCATAACTGGGTTCTCCTACTTGCGTAACTCTTACCCATGTCAGCAATGCCTCCTCAAGGCACTTGGTGAAAGCCTGCGTATCGAGTCTGGAGGCATAACGTCGCCATCTCTAGTGATCACTCCAAACACCATATGAGTTTGACTGGATTTATCATCCAACTCTTTCCAAATCCTCTGCATTCTCCTCAGATAAACACCCGGAAATGTCCATAGTGGACTTTCTGGTGTTAATGTCAAGCAGTAGAGAATGCCGTTTCCCATTTCACAATTCTTTAAAAAATAATATATATATATATATATATATATATATATATATATATATATATATATATATATATATATATATATAAAAATCTCAAACACTAATATTCCATGGTTATAATTTATTACATTGGAATCGTAATCACGATCCAATTAATCAGACCTACAAATTCAAAAAGCTTACTTAAAATTCTTACTTTGTAAGCTTACTTTAAATTCTTACTCTGTCCTAGACATTGAGTTTTACCTGCATTCTATCCACTTGGGAATTTATATATATATATATATATATATATATATATATATATATATATATATATATATATATGTATATATGTATATATATATATATATATATATATATATATATATATATATATATATAAAATAAACGTATATATAGCAATAATATTATATATATTTTATAGATATTAAGAATATTAGTAGTTATATATATATATATATATATATATATATATATATATATATATATATATATATAAATTCCCAAGAGGATAGAACCCAAGTAGAACTCAATGTCCAGAGACAGATTAATTGATCGTGATTACGATTCCAATGCAATAAATTATAACCATGGAATATTAGTGTTTGAAACATTTTACATTTTATATTCATATATATATATATATATATATATATATATATATATATATATATATATATATATATATATATATATATATTTCTAATATTAGAAAAGTGACAATAAGTAAAAATATAATTTATATGGACGTTTATATATATATATATATATATATATATATATATATATATATATAAACGTCCAGTCACTATTTTTTTTACTTAGTGTCACTTTTTTTCAATTTAATTCAATTTAGAAATATATATGTTTTAATTTATAAACGAAGATAAAAGGGAGTTGTGGAGAGCCATAGTCATACGTAACTCAACTTTCCAAGTTTTCTTTCTTTTTTTTTGTCCTTAGGGACACATGGCTCAAAGTATAAAAACGTAGGTTGAGTAATCGAAAAACTGAATTGACCCAAAGTGTTTTGTGTTCAATTGGAGTGTTGAGTTATCAAGGGGAATTAACTGATACCGAGTTATCTAAATAAAAGCATGGAACGTGGATTTAGAATAATCTACCCCCGGGGACTAAATAGAGGGATCGATTCGAAATCTCAGTGTATATCACCTGAAGAAGTCCGGAGCATACAACTGTCGAGACGTCGTGAATATGGCAATAAAGATGAGGGCAATAGACCGAACTATGTAAATAGTTATGATATATAATGAAAATAATGATATATAATGAAATTTATTACACTATTAGAAGAGATTGTAAATGGTTGTATTAATGCGAAGGATTTATAGCCAATAATACACAACACCTCTGTCAAATAGTGCTATAAAATCACAATCAAAACATTACGATGTAACATCACTTGAAAACTTTCAACAATAACAAGAATGAAGAATGTGTAGCGCATGTAAATAGTAGAGAAAATGATTATATAATTTCCCTCTTAACTTTCCACATAACTAAAAATGTTTGGAAGGGAACTCCCATGGCTGTTAGAAAGACGATAAAGGTCGTGTGAAGCGATGTTCCGTGAAAACGTGACAGTAGCTTATTGAATTAAAGCGTTATTTCGTAAATTTGGTGACATCGTCATTGTGAGTTCAATCCCTAGGTCGGGTAGTGTGTACTTGTAACTCAGTGGAAACAGCAATAACTGAACAGTACTAAATAAAAGAACTAGACGATATATCTGTAGACATGAGTTGTAGAATGGTAAACACCGTAGATTAATTAAATAGTTCATTTCAAAACTGCCTGTAAATTATCCGAAACGACCTGGGGGGGATTAGCATAACGGCCGAAATGTTGCAATAACAACAACAAAGATGAGGAAAATAGTCCGCATGTAAATCGAGTAAATAAGAAAAAAAAGCCTTTATAATTTTCAACCGATAATAACTACTCGCTCAATGTGTGCCGAATGTTTCCTTATAAGGAAACGGATAATTTCACCATTGACTTTACCATCCACATGAATATTGAGAGATCGAAAATCGATGATCGTTACTGGATAGAAACTTGTAAAACTCATTATTCCTAAGAAGGTAAAAAAAATATCAGTTATTGGCAGAAAGTTTAAAGTCCTATTGCCAAGCCACTAACTTCTACTGCCATATCACCACCCTCAACTGCCCTACTATAAATATCTACTGCCATACCACCTACTTCCGCTGCACTACCACTAAACCTCTACTGCCATATCATCAATTCTACTGCCACAATGCTAATTCTACTGCCATAATATCAGCATTCGCTTCTGTTGCTGTGGACCAACATAGAATGCATTGCTTTTGGAGTAACTGCGTATTTTCTGGATATATTGACAGAATAGAATTAATGTCTGCAATATAAACAGACATTTAAGAAGGAATGTTGGAAAGTTCTTGTTCAGCTTGGCCTGGAGAAGTTACTCCACAATAATGTTGATGTTATTCATTTGATCAGATGTAATGTAAAGTTGCAAAGAGCCACAAACAATTCGTACAAATTCACATGTAATGGATCATTAAACAAGAAAAAAAAAACAATTAAGTTTGGAAAGTAAGAATGAACGAAAAAAAATAACTAAGATATAAGCTCACTGGCACACCCGATGGAGTCTTGGTTTGACAAAGCGTAACGCTTGTACAAAGAGAATAATAGAAATATCAGTTTCTAAAGAAATAGGCGAAATTGAAAATATATAAATGCCAATTGTACAGATGGAAAAATCTTCCACGGAAAATAAGGGAAGATGTTTACTTGGTGCCTTGGTTATAAAACCAAAATGTTTCGCATCTAAGTGACCTTGGAAGAAGCGTCAATGATTATTGAAAATAAAGCAGAAGACGGGCCAGTGAGAAGCTTGATTATTATTTGTTCAAGGAGTGTTATTTACGATCAGTCACGAGAAGTCTGTTCAATTGAGACAACTACTTCTTGCAACTGTGTACCACTTAAGAAATGTCATGTGGCTATAAATGTTAAACAATTTTTATTATTTTATAATATTGCTCTCATCTTCGTTGACAGAAATGCTTTTATTGACACGTTTCGTCCAACTACACTTTAGTCATCATCAGACGTTCATTGTTGTTTGGCTGACATGAGATATCTGTTGATTATTGTGTCATTCTGTTCCTGTGATGTCAGTTAGCGTTTGAATCCTGGATCAGTACTTGATCTAAGGGATGACAGTAACACGTTTAAGCGGCTCCTATATCCACTACACCATCGTCCAGAAGTACATCACTAGTGTATTTTTGGAGATTTATAATCGATGTCAGTAAAATATTAAATTAGATTTATTATATACGAACAGGCACAAGCATATACAAAGTTGAATCTCATCTGCATAGAGATCAAACAATTTTTATCAGATCGTAACGAGTGTAAAGCGTTCGATCTTAACTAGAACCTACCAGTTGACATATCTTGCGTCAGATTAAACTAAATACTGTGAGCTGGAGTTTAATAAAATCTGCCAGATTGGGGCGTTTTGATGTATCTTTTAGTAAACAAAGAAATGCAACTGACAGGCTACGACTTGAAGAATTCAGTAAGTACAGGAATTTTGGAAGTCTTCTAACAGATCTTGGAAAACTGAAATTTGAAGGTGCGCTGAAACAGAGAAAGATGCTTTTCAAAAGCCAGATACAATATTAAGAAGTAAAACAATTTAGTATGTCTATATTTCTGAGATGGGGTATTATGTACACTATTTACATTATTCGGACTAATGTCCTCATCTTTGTCGCCATATTTGTCTTATCTCAGAAATATAGACAGATACTAAAGGATCGGTACGGACCCGATACAGCGAAAATATGGAGATAAATTGAAAAATCCTACCAGAAACTGGCACGAATGTCGAACCATCTGACATTCCTACATTGATGCAGGCTTGGCACCAAGACTTCCCGTCAATTCAAGGAGATACCTTCTGGTCGCAAAAAAAAGCGGGACACGCCCTTGTCGGGGAGAGGATCCAATGTGATAAACATGGTGACAAAGATGAGGACAATAGTCCGAATAATGTAAATAGTGTGCAAAATAATTTACTTAGAAAGCAAGTGAAAAGAGTAATGAATCCAGCAGTGGATACTAGATAATTTCTTTATAGACGAAGAAGAGACTTAAGGCAACAGGGATGCGGTTCTACAGAAGGCCGCTGAGAATGGCTATAACATATAAGCAATGAAGACGTTTAAAGGAAAATTCTAACAAAAAGCTCTTTTATATTTAGAATTAGAAAGAGGTAGTTGAAATCTCTTGGACAAATAAGGAGGAAAGATGTCACACGTTGCTTTTCCTTGTCTTTTTTCTTTCTATCTGACCTGTGAGTATCACATTCTCCAAGCCTTCCTTTCTTATTACGTGTCCCAGAAATTTCAGCTGCCTCTTCCTATTGTTAAATATAAGCTTCCTCTTTGTTTGCATCTTCTCTAAAACCTCACCGTTTCTCACACGCTCGGTCTATGGTATTCTTAGCATCCTTCTGTAGAACTATACCTCCGTTGCCTCTAGTCTCTTCTTCATGTTTGAGGAGACTGTCCAATATTCGCTGCCGTACAGGAGAAATCAGAAATCACGTAGCAGTTCAGTACTCTTTTCTGTTACAAACGAAATCCTCTTGTCTATTAATATTCTGCCTAACTTTTGGAATGCGTCTTTGTCCATTCCAATACATCTTCGGATCTCAGCGTCGTACTTATTGTCTTCTGTCAAAACACTTTTCAGGTATTTAAATTTTCGTACCAGGTTGATTTTTAGTGTCTCCAACCTGTAAATCTCATTTTGTGGCTCATCCCTTTAATGATGACCATGCATTCTGTCTTCTTGTAGTCTATGCTTAGTCTCTTCTTCTCGCTCTCCTTCGCTACCTTCCGTTGGAGGTTTTGTATTTTTCCATGTCTGCTATCAGCACGGTGTCATCTGTAGATCTTATGTTGTTACGTTTGTGACCGCCAATGATGAATCCTGGAACTGTCACTTATCTGAAAGAATGAAGTTAAACTGAAAGGAAAACTTTTCAACCTATTATAATAGTATCTGCATTGACAGCACAAATTACGGAAAAATAAATCGAATCTTTTCCTTTCTGTGTCAACTGCGTATACGAAAAGGATCCATGCCTTTTCTTAAGGGTATCTGCACATAAGTGACTGTAACGAATCTGACTAGAGTTCGAACTCAGTTTTCAGATTTTGAATTCCGTTTTGTTATCCATTACACCACGTGCACATCCACTACCGAAAGCAGAAGGGCTGAGGAATATGGCGACTTGCATATATAACATGCCTTTGTAATATATGGAAGAACAGGGAAAGGGTGCGATATTCAAAAGACAAATGTGATTTAGAGCTACGAATGCGAGGAAGCTGTGGAGGTTATATACCCTGAATGGACGGATGTCTGCCTTATTTCGAGTGTCGTATCTCTTATTTGATTTAGGATGAGGATATTCACCACCACTTACATTTCTTGTCCAGTGATCTCTTCTTATGACTATTGTCAATTCCACATCGAATTTGTGACCCCTTTCTATCGGGATAGTAGGCATGTTTACCAGTTGATCCCCTGCTCGATCACTTTACTTTCCATTGGGTCAGATTTAATACAATTACACTTTTTTTAGGTGATATTTTTATTTCTATATCTTCCGAGCCAAATCTAGTATGCGTATGATCAGCCCGTGCTCAGTAAATGGCGGGAATTTATATGTCTTTGGAGTCCACTCACAATGACAAGCGTTTGAATCATTTAACATTTCTGTCTCTTCCGTAACATACAATGACAGTTAAAGAATGCTCGAAATTATGGCCATACTTGAAGATACATTGCAGTTCCTTCAGATGATTAAATGGCTTGTGAGAAAGAGATTCGTAAATAAACTTATTAGACATGAAATATTATCCTTCTTAAAAACTAGGTGAAGTGACTCTTGTCCGTTTCAGAAAAGAATATAAAAAGAATCAAAAGTAATTTATAATCAAGCCTGTAAACAGAAAAACCGCCTATCATAGCAGCTCTCCAGCATTATACCAAATGTTCGATTACATATGAAGGTTCCGTGACAATTACTTTGTGCCATATTAGACAAATACTTATATTAGGTTGATGCAAAGTTTCACAATGTTAAGAATATATAAGAACTAATCTTATCCTGCTTTAGTAATATTGGGAGCCAGGTACAATAGGGAAACGAATTGGGAGCGTGATTTACATAATTCAGGGTCCGAAGTTCTCGCATAAAAGGCACTTAGATCAGAAAGAGGCTGTTAGAGGATTCTAACGTTCTACCCCAGGAAGAGGAGGAAGTAATGGACACAATATTTGGCACATTCAATATGCTAAGGCCTCAAGCAATTTCAGAACAGCGGAAATCAAGTAGAAAAAGAAAATTTACAGAGCCTTTGATGATTAATCCGAAGAGGAAAAAATATTAAAGATCCCTGCGAGGTAAAGGCTGGGATGGGGGTGTCATGGGTCTTTACCTATAACTAAAGAATGAACTCTTCCTAACACTATGTATACTACGCCTCTCAAGAGAGAGGGACGAATCGAGTCGAGCCGATAGTAGTTCACTCCAAACCAGACTGACAGTTATACTAACACCTTCCACATCTTGTATTATTATTTCGTGTAATATACCTTCGTTATTTCTACGCTTGTGTTCGTGTTGTTCTTCCTTGGTCCTAACCTAGACCATAACAAGTAAAACTAATACTTTGAATATGACTTAATCTGCTTAGTGTTTTAGTAGATGAAGCTAATTGTCAAACATGATTTATTTTAGTCGTATTTATTTTTCTCTTATTTCAGTTGATTTTCTTCGCAACTGTTCGAATTGACATTCATAGCTTCGTTCACAAACGGAGAGAAAAGATTATCGTCCACGAAAGATATAGAAATGTAGGCTAGCCTTCTGGCTTATGCTAGTAAAATCATTTTTATGTTAAGCGACGGTTACGCGGAATAGAAGTCACCTTTAAACGTAAGATTTATGCGCTATGAATTACTGATGTGGTAAAAGGGGTGTAAAGTTCAATGTTCGTAGTTATTCAGTCGGGAATTACCACTCAGGAATAATGCACGATTTATTGCCCGCACAATTCCCATGAATAATAATAAGGAAATTTCAAGTGTGGGTGGAGAAGTGAAATAAACTATAATACAACTATTGCAGAGGCAAATAACCTAAAAAAGAAAAGCAAAAGTCAATGCAATGTACTAAATATAGAAACACTAGCAAGATAAGCCTCTTCCTGACCAATACTCTACCCGTACTAAACAGGCCAGCTAGAGACAAACTCCCTACCCATCAGTGGTTACGTAGTGCAGAGTTCAAAGCTTAAACCTAAGGTTTTATTTTTGCAGAACAGGACCAATGTTTACTAACTAGAAAATGACTATTATAATGGACACTTGTGTTGACCTCCAAATGCACATTCTGTGATAAATATCCAGAAAGAATTTTCCATCTTCTTTGAGATGGTATAAAACTCGGCATAATAGTGTAGGCCAATATCTGCACAGGAAACAAAAAAAAAAAAACTGGTATAAACACCAACCAGACCGGATTACAGTGAGAGGACCTGTAACAATACACATTGACAGAACAATCAAAGCTAATCGCCCAAGCATCGTGATTAGAGACCGCAAAGACAAAATGTGCCTTCTTATTGGCGTGTCACTCCCTGTAGACTGCAATGCAATGTATATTTGAAGATCTTCATAAAACTATCAAAATACAAAGACATTGAAAACGAAATCTCAAAAATGTGGTGTATAAGGACATTACCAATTCCAGTTGTAGTTGGAGCCCTCGGATTGATTGGAAAAGATTCCAGTAGAGTCATTGAAGGAATCCCTGGAAGCCCATGCATTAAAGATATACAAAAATTGTACTCACAAGTACAACCCACACCTTACGAAGGGATTTATCTATGTAAAATATGTGCCTTTTTTTTTTCAAAACTGTCAGTGTAAAATGTCATGATAGAGTTTCTGACCTTAGGTCTCTGGTTGGGACCCAGGAAGAAATGAGTATACACCAGAAGTGAAAGGAAATATAATAATAATAATAATAATAATAATAATAATAATAAGAAGAAGAAGAAGAAGAAGAAGAAGAGGAAGAAGAAGAAGAAAGAAAGAAGATATTCGATACGTACCTTAAGAAATTTTACCGGGAAATTGGAAAAGCAGTTATAGAAGTCAAAAAGCTAATATCTATTGAAGAAATGCAAAAATTTTGGCAGAATATTTGTAGCAGCCCAACGGAATATAACTTCAGTGTAGAATGGATCCAACAAGAAGAAGAAAGAATGATGAATAATACTCTCCAAGAATGCGAAAATATAACCAAGACCAATGTTAGGCAAGCACTAACGAAATCTCAAAAATTGAAATCCCCAGGAAATGACAAGGTACCCAATTTTTTGCTCTATCACCTTTCATCAATCCATAAACCCCTTGCACAAACTTTATCAATGCTAATTAATAATCCCAATGAAGTCCCAGAATAGTTCGCTGATGTTATTACATAACTCCTACTCAAAATCGGTGAAACAGATGATCTGAAAAATTACAGGCCAATAACATGTCTGTCCCCCACATATAAATTGATTACATCTGTCCTGAGGAACTGTATCTGCTCTTTTCTCGAAGAAAACAACATTCTTCCGCTGGAAAAGAAGGGCTGTCGGAGAGGTTCATATAGTTGCAAAGATCAACTATTGATAAACAAAATGATCCTGGAAAATTGCAAGAAAAGTGGTAGTAATCACAGCCTGGATAGATTACCGTAAAACATCTGATAGCGTGCCAAACACTTGGATCCTTAAGGCTTTTGAAATGTACAAAGTCACCTCGGTGAGAGTAAGTTTCCTTAAACACAACATGGGAATATGGTGAATCACACTCTACCTAAATGACACCAGAGGCACTGCCACCTCCAACAGGCTGAATATCCGACGAAGAATCTTTCAAAGAGACTCCCTGCCACCGCTTCTGTTTTGTCTCTCCTTAATCCCTCTTACGCATGAACTAACAATAACAGCACTGGATACAAAGTAAACAAGAAATTGTTTAATCGCCTATTCTACATGGATGATCTCAAACTCTTTGCCAAGGGCAATAATGAGTTGAGGGTTCTCTTCAATAATATAAAATGTTTCAGTGACAACATCGATATCGATTTAGGATTAGATGAGTGTGCAGAAAGTAACATTCAAGAGGGGGAGAATTACAGAAACACATTCAATAGATCGAGATATTGTCATAAAGATTAGGGAACTGGAACAAGAAGCTTATAAGTACCTAGGGATTAACGAAGGCGAGGGTATACAGTGTACACAAATGAAGGAGTCAGTAAGAAAAGACGTGTGCGTCTGCTACTGAATACCCAGTTGAATAAAAAATAAATAAATAATTAAAATAAAAACAGAATATCAGCCATAAACACCTTGAGTGTCTCTTTCACCATACTTAACTGGACCATAGCTGACATGGATGGACGCCAAAACGAAAAAGGTTCTCACCTGCCACCGCATCCATCATCCCAAAGATTATGTTGATCTTCTGTAAGTGGCCAGATCGGAATAAAGCAGAGGATTAGTTCAGCTAGAATTGTCTTGCAAAACTACAAGGATCAGCTTTCAATGATACCTGGAAACTACAGAAGACTTGATGATGACTCATGTCAATGAACATGAAAGAAGTAAGAAACATTATTCATAAAGGAAGCCAACAAGTTCAGAATGGAATTTCAAGTAGGTGGAGAAAAGCAAGTAAAACATAATACATCTACTGCAGCGGTAGAAACCTTAAAAAAAGAAAGCAAAGGCAAATGCCATCGACCAGACAGAGAAACGATGGCAAGATAAACCATTTCCCGGTCGATATCCAACCTGTACCAAAATAGCTAATGTAGGAAAACCCCGTACTCATCAGTGACTACGTAGTACAGGGTTAAAAGCTGAATACGAAGGTTTTATTCTAGATATATTACAGTTTTCAGGGACTGCCATGTCAATAAAAATGTATATTTTCCTGTGGCGGTCTATAATCACGATGTCTTTTGCAATGAACTTTAATTGTTCTGCCAGTGTGGATTGTAAAGTTCTATCAAATTGTTACAGCTCCTATCTCCCCACATAACCGGGTTTGGGTGGTTTTCGTACCAATTGCTTGCTGTTTTCATTCCATAAAAGTTGCAGATTTTCCAGTGAAGATATTGGCCTACACTGTGATACCATGTTTTATATTCAGTGGGTGCCAGTACCGTGAAACCTGATACAAGATAGACAATTTTTTCTAAATATTTATCACAGAATCCGCATTTTGGGCTAAAACAATTTTTCAATATGTATCCTTGGTAATTTTTAGTTGCTCCCGTGCAGTTAGAAAAAAAAACCTTAGGTCATATTTAGCATCATGATATTTCCCACTGACCAAGTAAAACAAAAAACAAAAAAAACAAAGAAATTAAAAAAAAAAGAAAAAACAACACACATATTTTACATAGATAAAGCCTTTCGTAAGGTGTGGGTTGTACTCGTGAGAACATTTTTTTTTGTATTTCTTTAAAACGCAGCATAATTTTGATTTTTCTGGAATCCCTTCAATGAGTCTACTGAATCTTTTCTTGATTATTATTATTATTATTATTATTATTATTATTATTATTATTATATTCTTCTTCTTCTTCTTCTTCTTCTTCTTCTCATTATTATTATTATTATTATTATTTTGTTGCCTTTGTATACTCATTTCTTTCCTGGTCCCACCCTGAAAGCTAAGATTAGAAATGGCATCATGATATTTTTCACTGAGCATTTTTTTTAAAAATAAAAATAATATAAGGTCAACATATTTTACAGAGATAAAGGTCTTCGTAATGTGTAAGCTGTACTTGTGAGCACAATGTTTTGTATTTCTTTAAGGCATGAGCTACCAGGAAACATTCAAAGAGTCTATCGGAATCATTTCCAATCAATCCAGTTACAACTGGAATTATTGATCTCCTCACGTGCCACCATTGTTGAGATTTCGATTTCAAGGTCCTTGTAATTTAAAGATCTTATTATCTTCTACACTTTAGCTTTTAAACATGTTGGCGAAATGGTTTTCATTACATTTATATTTTTAAATGCTTTCCACCTATCGCTATTCGTCTTTTTATTTCATCTTTATGCTATTTTTTGACTTGCAAAATGACGTCTGACACGAAAGTGCACACATATTAAAAATTGCACACTTAAATTCTATATATATACTTATAGAACACACAAATATACCCATATATATATATATATATATATATATATATATATATATGAAGAAATATAGTTTTAAGGCGTGCTGTATTTATGGGATAAAGTGCTCAATATCACAGATAGAGTGTATGTAAATATAAATATAAAAGTGAACATTGAAGTCAGCACTAGGGGGTTACAGGCTGTTTCATGCTGGGCGCAATCGTCAGGTCGCGAATGTTGGATTTTTCCTTGGCTATTTATATATATGGGTCAGTAATGCATTGTGTGTAATCTGTTATGGCGGTTATTTTTTGCGTGAGTAACTTGTTCCTTTCTTATTTATTTACTTGGGTTAATTTATTTTACTTGTTTTTCATTTTTATTTTGTATTATTTACTCTTTTCCGTTTTTTGATGTTTTATTAACGCAGTAAAAAATTGGGGGGGATTTGTTTAGGTCGCTTATTTAGTAGTTTGTTTTAATCTGGGAAGATAATTAAAGCTTTTTAATTCATTTATTTGGATTGATTATTTTTTCTCGTTTTTTCTTATTTATGCTTATTTTTATTAGGTCTAACGGTTATTTTAGCGGGGGCGATTTGTCAATGTGTTGATTTATTTATTTATTTGGATTAATTTTTATTTGTTTTATATATATATATATATGTTCGTAATTATGAGGATTCTATTAAAAATAAGTAGACAAAACTTGTCTAAATTATTTAATGAGATATGTCTCAATGAAAACATGCTGCCAATATTGATATACGATATATATATATATATATGTATATAAATATATATATACATATATGTATGTATGTGTGTATGTATAAATATATGATAATTAGGAAAAGAAAGGAAAGTAATAATAAATATAAGTTGATACTTGTGTTCATCGAAATAAATTTATTAATGACAATGGATTTTTATTTTTTCCTAATTATTATTATAATTTGCTATATATCATACATTGAGGTCTCATATGAATTAAAAGTTCTCTTTGTAATAATCCCTATCAACAATTACAGTTTGGTATTATATATATAAATGCTAATATATATATATATATATATATATATATATATATATATATAGAGAGAGAGAGAGAGAGAGAGAGAGAGAGAGAGAGACATGATAGAATTGAATAGACGCTCACAGAAACCGTTTATTTTATTAAACAAGTAATTTATACAAATGAAGTAATTATAAATGATCATAAATTTAATATCTAATACTTGGTTGACATCCCTTTTGCTTTTTTTAATGCAAGGACCCTTCTAGGCATGCTACCGATGAGTTCATGAATATCATCTTGAGGGATTTCTTGTCATGTTTTTAAAAGTTCGGGCTTAGAAGATGGTTCCTGTTCCTTTTGCGGAGTTTTCGATCTAATATGACCCAAAGGTGTTCAATAGGTTTAATATCCGGGGACTGACTTGGCCATGGAAGTTTATTGATCCCATTTTGTCTCAACCAATGTTGCGTTGCTAGAGCAGTGTGACATGGAGCTCCATCTTCCATAAATAGGGAGTCAACTTTGCTCATTCTACTACTTGAGAATATTGCACCCCATACCATTACTGAAAGGCTCCCATGTTTCACCGTTGGCTGCAGTCTTTTTAAATCAAACTCTTGACTACAGAGTCTCCATACCCATACTCTTCCACTGTCGGAAAATAATGCGAATCTTCACTCATCAGAGAAAATGACAGTGGTCCAAAAGGTCACAGGTCTCTCCACCATCTCATGAGCCCAATCCTTTCTGCGTTTGATATTGGCTGGACAGAGAAGTGGTTTCCTTCTCGCAGCTCTGCCATAGTATCCCAGCTTGTGAAGATACCTGACAGCTGTTCTGGGACTGACATCAACTATGTCAGAGGCCTTGCAACGTGGATCCTGTTCAACATTTCTTTCGACAAGACGCGT
Source organism: Acanthosepion pharaonis (assembly GCA_903632075.3). Taxonomy (NCBI): domain Eukaryota; kingdom Metazoa; phylum Mollusca; class Cephalopoda; order Sepiida; family Sepiidae; genus Acanthosepion; species Acanthosepion pharaonis. The sequence continues at coordinate 687,648 of CAHIKZ030001476.1, read as the reverse complement.
GGTTCTTTCAGAGGGCCCAGGGCGGCCTGAATGGGGTTTTGTGCACTTCTTGCCCTCTGGTGAATTGTACGATTACTCTATTAACAGTAGAAAGGGGTATTGAAAGATTTTCAGATATTTTTCTTTGACTAAGACCACCTTCATGTTGGCCCACGATACGTCCTCGCTGAAATTCGGATAGGTCTGATGCTCCTTTGGTCCATGGCATGTTCCAGTATTGTTATCTGCAATTTTAATCAAATAATCTAAGTTAACTTATCTTCGTTATTAAAAAAAATTAGAAATAAAATTTATCTTGGTGTCTATTCAATTCTGCCATGTCTGTGTATATATATTAACTGATTTAAAATATGTTTTAAATCAGTTAATTTATAAGATTTATGCTCTGTAAATTTACACTGTGCACTGTTTTGTAAATATAAAAAAAATATCAATAAGAACACCGGATTATATATCTTACTCTTCTTTCTTTTTATTATAATATATATACATACATACATACATATATATATATATATATATATATATATATATATATATATATATATAATAAAAAAAAAATTAATGGCTTGAGTTGAATTAGACCAGGAAACAATAATATTTAAAATGTGCTTTATACCCACAAGATAAAACTTTAACATGTCGTTCTTTTAAGTATAGAAAATTAAGAGATCAGCAGAATCCACAGCCTTTTGGTTTCAACCTTTCGAAATCTTCAGGTGATTTCGGTCAACGGATTTCCTAAATCATTATTTTTTTAAATAAATAAATGAATAAGCGCGCGACGTGAGGTGTGGTAGAAGGCGAGGAAGAGGAGGACGGGGAAATCAAGAGTATTGGAAATGTATTGGTGGGGGCTTAAATATAATATACATACTTACTTTTCATACCACTGCAAATGAACTCGAAAGAAACTTTTTAGTATACATACAACGGGTCATAAGTTCCGCTCCCTGATTCAAATGTTTTTTTGCTCTGGAAACGTTATTATAGCTAATTTTTCTCGTTGACAAAGGTTGCAGATGTTGCTATGATTGCAGTAAGTTTTTAAATTTTCCAGTTTACAATCTAATCTTTTTTTTTATTTTTTCTTTAATTTCCACATATGGTTGGCTAATTTAGCAAACTTTCTAAGGCTTACTAGCTTAAAAGATGACTTATGATTGTATACCCTCAGTACTTATATATATATTTTATGTATATTTTCCTGGCCATTTTCATCTCTTCTGCTTTGTAAATAACTTTATTATTCATTATAATTTTTTCTAACAGACAAAAACAATTTACTCACTACACAAATGCATCTTCGTTTTCGGTGCATTTAGCTGCACCTCCATTTGTTCTCACCAGTGGAGGTGTAACTAAATGCAAAATGGTTATGAACAATTCTGTTTGTAAGTAAACCGCATGTGGAACATCACTTCCTTTTTTTCTATTTATTTGAAAAAGTTTAATAGGGGGGGACATATAAGGATAAAGAAAAGATAGGAATGGCAAAAGGGTGACAGAGTGCAAACACTAGTGCTTGTTGATAGCAGTTTGGTGAAGGATTGGTGAGGTGTTAAAGATATGGCTTGACCCGGAAAATTCTTTCGACAACAACCGTCGAGGGTTTAGGCACAGGATTTACAAGCCCCCTAAGAGTGAAGGGTAGGAGAGGAAAAGAGGGAATAGGAGAGAGTAAGACGATGAAAGAGGAAGGAGGGATGAGTTCAAACGATAGTTATAGTAGTAATTGGAAACGCTTTTGGTAACTTTAAAACAAAGCCAGAGCTGAATTGCGTATATTTAGGCTGAGATTATTTCTACTGGTTTTGTAATCAATGAATGTATTTTGTAAATGAATGCATTAAAAGGTGGAAATTTTTTCTTAGTATGTTGAATACATAAGTTATTTGGGTCTTTTAAACAAGAAGGTTTAGCTCAGAATTTAAGATATAAGTAGAAAGGTATATGGAATATTAACATAAGTTTTAAAAGCAAATTTTGACTTATTGTCGGATTGTATAATTTGTAGTATAAGTATGCATGTAAATCAATTTATCTGATACTATTACTATTATTATATATGTGCAAAAACATTTTAAGAATCCTAATCTAAAGTAGATTAGTAGAAAGGTATATAAGAGGGTAGACAGTATATCAAAGGAGGTGAATTGTAATTTCAAGCGTTTAGAGTTATGGATTTGAAAGTTTAGCAAGATTATAATTTTAGATCTTTAATATGCCTACAAAAAACAGTGGTTTCAAATCTTTGATTTAATAATTGGCTGTTGTTCAAAAGTTTAATAATACATATTTTTCCTGCAAACATAAAAAACAAGGTTCGTTCAGGCTTGTTTTAGGATTTTCCATTTACCGTTATGTGTTTTACCTTCCTCCTTCAGTTTCCAAAAGTATTTAGAACGTGATGTCATATTGCGTTTGCTTGTATTAGTAAAAGAGGATAGTGGATCCCACATACTATTTAATATTCCTGAAGTTCTCATTTGATGAGATATATCACATATATACAATCTATATTTGATAATGGACATTGATCGGGGATTCTGCAATTAGATAGCACGGTTACCTGAGGTATATAAGAATTTGTGTTTGGGTTGCGTTTATTCTCGTTATAATGCTTCAGTATTATATTGTTGTGTGATTTAATAATTTTATCAAGATTTCTAGAATAGCTGTAACTAATTTTTAGTGTATTGCGGTTAAAGATTTGACTTAATTTACTCTTAGTAGGAAAGTGTTTGTTAATTAGATTTAAAAATGTGTGTCTCAATTTGGTACGGACTAATTTGTTGAAGGGAGGTATATGACAAATTATTTTCCTTCTTTTACTGTTTTCTTTTAAAGTAACTATAATTTTCATATATTTCATTTCGGAAGGTCTGTAGCCGCTGTTGGTAAGGATTTTGTTGTGAAAGATTTTGTTTATCGAATGGCAGAAGAGTGCTGATTGATACGACGTTCAACGGATGATGGGATATGGTTAATAACCGGCGCTACATGATTGGAATTAGGATTTATATAAAACGGGTTTGCGTTATGTTTCAAGAAAGGCTGGAAATTATTAAGGGCTAAGTTTAAGGTTACATCTAAGAGATTAATGTCAGAATTAATTTTAACTTTGAGGTGTAAAGATTTAAACACATTTTAAAAATCAATTTCCTCAATTGCCTACCTTATTTCCAGTAGAGTTATTTACTACCATCAGGCCATCGTCCCTATAAATCCCTATATTATTTAAGCTAATTTCATCATGTGCAGTGAGATTGTACATAATAAAGAGTCCGACTAAGTCAGATAAATAATTATCGCTCTACTATCGGTAGTGAAGCCTCTTTTGAATTAATGCTGTGAACGTTAGAATTTATATATTATTTTTGTTCACTATTTACATTATTCGGACTATTGTCCTCATCTTTGTCACCATGTTTATTACAACGTTTCGGCCGTTGTACGCTCCGGCATTCAGGGGGTTGGAATGTAGAAATGAAACCTCTCTTTCGCTCACTGGGGTAGACTGTTCTAGTTCCACGTGCCATATTTAATGGGTGTCAGTTATCAGTCAGTTATCTCCTGTTAATTCCCCTCTCCTAGATCTCAACCGCCTTAACCGGGTATTGAACTCACACTCTTTGAGTTCTGGCACTGGATCTAACTAAGTGTATGAGTTCAATATTATGAGGACAATAGTCCGAATAATGTAAATCGTGTACATAATACCTCATCTCAGAAATATATATGCGTGTGTGTGTTGTGTGTGTGTGTGTGTGCGTGTGTGTGTATAGAACGATGAACGAAAATAATCTAATTTTCTGTTACACACACACACACACATATTCACACATCACACACAATATATATATATATATTTGTGGATGTATCAATGGTGTGAATTAATGTATGGCAGTCGACATAAAATATTGTCAGATAGTATAATAATTCTAAGGATTTTCTTTTAGTATCAAGATTTAAGCGATGATGGCTCTCCACAAATACCTTTTATCATTTTTTAAATTACTAATGAAAAGTTATAACCTTTTGTGAATTATCATACATGGTAGATTTAGCATAATGTAGCAAAGTCAGTATTCGTGAAGGAGATTTGGAAAGGTAGTGGGAACACAATGGCTGCTAATGTCGAGTGTACATATTAAAAACTGCACTAAACGGCAAAATGGTTGTTCATTTTTGCCGAAGTTCCGCTAAGCCGAATGTAATTTCAGAAGCCATATTTTATGATTTTGAAACTAAGAAATACCATGCCGTATACTGTGTTGCTTTCAGTACAACATACGTCACTGTAGAATAGAGAGTTATTAAATTTCGATAAATGAGATGAATTATTTGCTTACTTTTTAAACGGTGGACTTTGGACGTGTTCATCATTTTCCCTGATGACACATAACTTTATCTAAAATCTCATCAAGAAGATTTATTTGGGCCGTAATTTTAAAATAGAATTATTAGGAAAAACGTATAATATTTGATAATATTTTATTAATCTGGAATAGATAGGAATTTGGACATATGATCAATCTCAATTCGTTAAGTTCAAATAATCGGAGTGCATTTTTATCGGAGAGTTTTATATATATATATATATATATATATATATATATATATATATATATATATATATATATATATGTGTGTGTGTGTGTGTGTGTGTGTGTGTGTATGTGTGTGTATAGATAGATAGAGATAGTAGGCCTATGAACGAAGTTCATACAAGAACATAAGATTATTATTATTATTATTATTATTATTATTATTATTATTATTATTAATAATATAAACATATTGTATATTATCAGGCCAATAGACAAAACAAAAACACCGAGAAATTTTTTGCATTTTTCTCTATATATTTTTCTTTTGTGTGTAATAATAATAATAATTATAATAACAATAATAATTCACAGACATACTGTTTCGGTGTATCACAGCTCATCAGTGTGACTAGACATCCGATTTTTCGAATCGGAATTCAAACCCGATCGATTTAGCATCGGTCAGAGATTTTACCCCCAAGCCATCGAAACACGGCAGAGAGAAAATCGACATTTTAAAGTTTTTACCATACGTCAGGGGCTAGGAGAACTCGATTTGAATAGAAGCTGCATTAGCAGCAGCAGCCATTCTTTATAATATCACCCCTTCCTCTCTGAGAGCTCAATCGAATTATTTCGAGAGCATGAATAGTCACAGACAGAGTGTTTCGCTGTATCACAGCTCAACAGTGTGGCTAGACATACGGTATTGAAACCCGACCGATTTGATCTCAGTCAGAGATTCTACCCCTATCGCCGGTAAAGGAAAATTTTTAAGTTTTTACTATACAAATGACATCAGTGACCAGGAGAGCACGGTTCTAGTTGATGGCTAGGATAAAAAATTTTACATACCCGCTGCTGAAATTCGCGTCAGCGTCTTTCTATTTTAAAACCATCTTAACACTACATTCCCACTGATTGGTTGTAGAAAAGAGATGTTTAATATAGAGAGCTTCTCTAATAGCGAGATATTATTTTTTTCGGCCTGAATTTTTATTAAGGGTTCTTGGAAATTGCGTGTAAATAGATGTTTTTTTTTTTTATATCGCTTTGATCTGATAAATGTCAGGTGAGTCGTCTACTTAAAGAGGTTGTAGTATGTCCAATATATTTATATTGTACTAGGAAGTGAAATTAGTACAATATATTGGTCATCGCTAATTTAGATTTGATCAGGTTATTTTGATTAGTGACCACAAGGTTTGCGGTTTTCTATTTTCTCTAATATATTATGAGTTTTACATGTTTTTCTGTAATTACGGCAGAAATAAGGTGTTTAATGATTCTTTGTATAGCGAATTCTTCCTTATTATAATTATTGTGCATCTGGTTGCAGTAAAATGTTTTGTTGTGTGATATTTTTATAACTGGTGACGTTAAATTTTTAAGAATAATTTTATTGGTTTATCAATGATGTATTTCGGAAAATTATTGTTGACTACAGTTTGTTTTATGTGTTTAGTTCTCACAAAAGTAATTTGGGGCGCTCTATTCAATTTTTATCTTTTTTCACTGCTATTTTATATATTTTCCGAGTATTGGGTATCATAGATCAGTTTGTTTTTTTATGCGGGTAGGTAGTAAATATTTTGGATTTAGGTTTGGTTTGGTTTGGTTTACGGCATGTCAACCTCAATGGGTTATTTAATGCGGACAAGATTTGTATTGCTGGTAATATTTTTTATCTATCTATCTATCTATCTATCTATCTATCTCAGTATATATTGGTCTGATTGTTTTGTTTTACGGCATATCAACCTCAATGGGTTATTTAATGCGGACAAGATTTTTTCTTGCTGTTAATATTTTTGAAATATATTACTGGTAATACTTACTTTTTTCAAAAATGTACTGATGGTATTAACACCTATTTTTATACTTTCATAGTGTTTAGACCCCAGTTTAGGGTTTAACTATTTGCCCATAACTAGGACCCTAAAAGTTTCTACCACCGCAGGTCAAGGTGAACCTGGGAACATCAGCAATTAAGAAGTGGTTCTCAAAGCCTCCTTGCTGCTGGATGTAGTTTATCGTCTTACCCAGGATGTATTTTATCTTCATATCCAGAACGGTTGGATGTATGCATTTAATTTTAAAAAAGGACAAATTAAGTATCTGTCAAAAATGGTTATATGAACGAAAAGCGGACAAATCAACTTCAGATGGCGAAAATGTTGAGCTATTGAAGACATTGATTTTTACTGGAAAAGCCATCTTCCTGCTACCGTAGTTTCTCAACCTCTGGTATCGCGTCAGGTAGGGACTTAAACATCCTGAAATTGTCTGACAATACCAGGGGTGGCGATGCCGGGATACTACTTGTTTTTTCCCTGCAAATTTTATGTCTCATATATATATATATATATATATATATATATATATATATATATATTAAATAAAAACAGACCACTTTAAGGTTCCATTAATTATTTGCTCTGGATTTACATGTGGAAATATTTATAGAAATGGTAAAGGAAAGCTACATTATGTCAGTGACCGAAGAAGATTCTAGGCCAAGAGAGCTTCTTCAAACACATAGCTGAAGCAACATATTAGATGTGACAGCAGACTTCAATGCACGAACAATGGTAGACTTATAAAAGAGCAAGATTTTTTCTGTCGTAAATTCTTTTAGACCAGCACACACAAAAAAACGATCTTCCTCGCTGCAGACCTAACAATCGTTTCCATATAATCGTCCCAATTCTCATACAATATTTTTCTGAAAGCGTTTGGCTTCTTCTTGGGATTCTCCCCACGCTTTCCTTCAAAAGATCAGAGTATTTTTGAGCTGTTATCTAACACTATCCGGAATTAACAATGGACTCGTCACTTCACCATCTATGATCTTTCTCCACCCTAAACAATCTGTGAGGGCGATTTCCGCCAGTAGGTTTTAATGCTTGGCTCCGTGACTCGTCGAGCGTAACACGATATTTGCTGGTGAAAAGAGCGGCTAAAAAATCGATCATAATGTATTTTATTACCCATTCGATTTTCTTAATGGATGTCTTTTCAAACAGATTTAATGATCTGGCTGACATGCCTTTGACAATATTTTATGATCCAACATCTTGTATTTTTCCATAATCCCGCGAAGCAACATGTCATAGCTTGAAGAAGGTGTTTTATAACGGGAAACAGATTGGCAAGATGAAATCTTCAAGCCGACCTTCTGCAATTTGGAATGGAATCATAGCGGATCTTCAAAGATCTTCTTCAGAGAGTAGTATTACCTGTCGATGATTATTGCAAATTCCAGTGCTGCTTGCTTTTTGCAAGCTCTGAAGTTCTTCCTACCAGTTATAGATTAAATAGCAGAGTAGGATGGACTATCTTGCCTTAGCTGTCAGTCAGTCTAGGAGAAGGACAACACAACCCTAAATTGAAACACGAAACGAGGACAACGAGATAACCATCTCACTAGTTATTTTCAAATAGTCGTAGCAATTCGCAAATATTAATCAATAATCTGTGGAAATATTAAAAAGGAATCTGTGGAGATCCGTGATCACCTACGTCTTGAGTAGTCATAACATTTAAAAAATTATTTCTTGTTTTGTATTCTACTTCCATTACCCTTTGATATTTGTTCCTTGTATTGAAGTTTGTATTCTTTCTTTCTTTCTTTCTTTCTTTTCTCAAGTCAATAACATTAGTTTACCGTAGCGCCTCTGCTACCATTTCCATCCAACAAAATCTCTTGTTATGAAGATGGTAGATAAAACCGGTGATTTGTTGATAATAACAACGATCGATCGACTGGGGTAAATCAGATAATTTTCATGATCGAATGAAACAAAGAGTAGATAAAATTACTAATCTATATTACATTATTCGGTTGGAGGCCAAAATCGATAATTCAAACATCAAAATCGATAACAAATCGAGTCTTCACTGCAGAAGCTATACGCAGGGAATGATTCCAAAACAAAATATTTGTCTGGTGAACGGTAATTCTTGCAGCCACAGGGTACCATCAGTGGATAACGTCAGAGGTACGCATTGTAGACTGCTGCAAATACATGGCGAAACGTTTTTTTGAAAACTCTTTTTTAAAAGCGAATTACTACTGTGTGACTTCTACCCATATTAAAACCTTGACCTTGCATTATCGTGTTAGTTACAATAATCGAAGCTTCAGTGTCTGGTGACCACAGTAAACATCACCATTGTATTGAACAAGTTATATACAAAGCATTATGGCTGCCGAAAATTCCATACATTATTTGAACCAAGACTTTCGCATCGGCTTTAATTTGAACATCCGTGTATTAAAGTATCATTCGATAACACGAGATATTAACTCCAGGCCATCACTTTTATAGGTACACCATTTTGTATACAAGTCACGTTTTGCTAGCAAAAGACTTTGATGGCATCGTTGGAGAAGACAGTCGCGTTAGATTTAGGGGTAAATCTAAAATCGGTTTCGATTTTTAACCTGTTATTTAGATGTCAGTAAAATCAAACGCATTTTTATACCTTTTCCGTTGGGCCTATAACTATCACCAGTGCAGGACAGAAAACACTAGATATGTTCAATTTATCGGTGATGTTAGGTGTCATGACTGTCTCAATATGTTTACGAAACCAAGATATGAAAAGACCACTTGAGCAAGGTAGAACGCAAATAAGGGATATATATTCAAAAACTCTCTTGTGAAAACATAAGTAGTATGAAGTTAACAAAATATGATTTCCTTCTTTTTTACAATATGATCAAACGGGTAGTTTATAAGATTATAAAACACATACAATGGTTATTTTTTCGATTGCTATTAAGTAATAAAATGATTTTCATTAAACAGTGGAAAATCTCAGAAATACTAGGGCATACTAGGCTCTTTAGCCTCGGTGAAGGACTATTCTGAATTTAAATGCATGATGGAGGTCATGGGAAAGAAGAAAACATAGCGATTCAAAAGTAATGAAGAAAAAAAGGATCCTGTGGAGAGCCATGATCATCTAGATCATTAACAAACATAGCATTTAAAAAAAATGGAAAATATAATACTCCTTTGAAAAACCTTCTAATAATAGTAATGACGTGAAATGTTGGTTGCTTTTGTTTACCAGCTTCTATATAGGTTATTTAATGCCGAAGTCTAACGATTTTGTACGCAAATTTTTCATTTTGGGAGGACGGGAGATAATAATAGTCTTAGTCATAGAATTCTTATTAATTAATCCATAACTTAGAGAAACAGGTGGATTCATACCTTTCGTGGGGGCATTTGCGCAAAGGTAAATATAACGAACTCAACTGGAATTGGAACTCGGCACTCCGATTAAAAATTCTGAGCTGTTATCCATTACACCACCCGCACATTCAATCTTACAGCATTTGGTATTTAGAAGCTGTCACCCATCTACATAATGTCCAGGCTCGATGTTGCTTAACTTCGGTTATCTTTCGGTGTTTCAACGTGATGTGACCGTAAGCTGGACGAGAGCTCTAAACTCGTATAAAATCCTACTGGATATAAAGTCGTTAGTTCGTTTGAAAGAGTTGTAACAAACTTTTCCATCTATACCAGTTACTATATAAGAATTGGCACATATATATTTAAATAGTAACGAATTAAAAAGCCATCTAATAAAATAATATTTTCCTACATACCATAATTTTTACAGCATCGATAAACTAATAAATACTCTATATGAGATAAGTACAGCTGATTTTCTGTCCGTCACACGCTGCTTATGTGAGGTTTGAAAGGACGTATGAAATTTATATGCTTATGTGTTCTGTGTGTGTTGTAGCATACCTACGGACGATAATGTTTATGTCCCCATTCACATAAATACAGTAGAAAATACGGTATGTTGGTCTGCAGTCGGAGATCTGTCTCCAGCTGTGCTGGTCAAACTCTCTGCCTCCGGGCAGAGAGGTTCCCCAGACGACGCTATGTCGTAGGGCAGAGTCTCGTCTCGGGAAACAGCTACCCGACCCCGTTTTATACGGCGTCTACGGAGAATTTTTAGCCGAGCCTTCGGGCTCGGATACCCTAAATTAAATTCGGCGTTGTGCCAAATCTGACCGCGTGGGACGGTTGGAAGATATCCTACAGTTGGAGATTCGTCTCCAGCTGTGCCGGTCAAACTATCTGCCTCTGGGTAGAGAGAATCCCCTGTCGAAGAGCAGAGTCTCCCGAGAAACAGATACCCGACCTCGTTTTATACGGCGTCTACGGGGAATTTTTAGCCGAGCCTACGGGCTCGGATACCCCACATTAAATTCGGACTTGTGGCACATCTGACCGCGTGAAGCGGTTGGTAGATATCTTACAGTTGGAGATTCATTGTGGAATTCATTTGACTCGCTTCTAGAAGTTGACTACTTTTACTACGCGCGGCTGACGAATCTTATATGTGTTTTTCTTGTCCTAAGTATTATCGTTGATTATCAATCTTCGTTTGATTATTCTATTCAGTAACGCTTCGTTTGATTATTCTGTTCAGTAACCTTCCCTACGTTACAACAGTGTGAGCGACTGAGATGAGGTTGTGCCATTTAATGTACATACAAACACGCACACACAATCTGATTGAGAAGGAAATAAGACAGTGGAAGAATACGTATTTCAGTTTCATAATAATAATCCTTGATCTTTGTTAAAGTTGATGCTAAACTATAGACTGCGTCACATGTGTCATTTCATAGGACCAACCATCGATATGACAATATTGATTGAGGCCACCTTTAGATCCTACATTACCGATGCAACTCCACTAAGTTCTCATCAAAAGCGGACCAAACGAATCGATTCTCCCTGACATTAAACTCTTTATCCCCCACATTAAATACTAGCAAGAGGCAAACAGCCGGTCCTGAAATGTGCTGCACTCATGGTTTACCGTCATTAATACTACCGTATCTATAAGAAGGGACGGGCGCCACTTGCCTCATTCAGAAATCTTCATAATCAATGCAAGAGAGACGGGGGAAAATATTAAGAGCATTACTAGCCAAAGTAGAGAACAAAAAAACTTCGATTTCTTGAGTTCTGAAAAATTGTAAACGTGATACTCAAACCGTCAGTGATCTTCTTTATCGATGGCCCTGAGATTACCTCATTCAGCTATGAAAATTCTGGCAAAATCATCTCTGTCAAGTCTCTCTCTCTCTCTGAATGGTGCCATTAATGGCCAGTCCTCCGAGGAACATGAGATCAAATCAGGTACCCCCAATATTCTTTACTCGGTTCTACCAGCTTTCTACAATTTGCTGAAGAACACTCTCAGATTCTTAGTAAACGTATATGCATATGTTACCACAGTGTATGGATGCACCTCCAAATATCTTGGTGACCAGTGCCTGGCAGTGGATCTCTCATGTAACCAGGGGAAAAAGACTGGCTGGTATCATTCAAAACATCGAAAACTAAACTAGTAACATTTCATCATTAACGTTTAGACCCTAAACAATCCTGATGAGTATTCATACCCTCAGAAAAAGCTTGTCTGGAACGTCTACTGCTCCTAAAGTTCACTCTCGACATCAAATGGATCGCGTATATTCGTGCTATAGCAAAAGGTGCTGAAAGAATAATCAGCTTCTTGTATCGCCCCAGAAAAAACCTAACTTCCCCTGCCATGCTCTATAGGGAGCCCCTGGACACATAGGAACTCTCATTAACTATGTTTTTTTTTTTACCTCCACAGATTAAATGTGGTTTTGTTGAAAGAAAAAAGAATTGACTTCTTTTTCTGGGGTCTGCTAAAGGAGAAGGTGTATTCAATGAAAATCACAGATGCAACACACTTGATTGAATGCATAAAGAGTGAATGTGCTAAAATTGATGACAATGTGGAGTTATGACATCGATTTTACATGAATCCTGCAAAGTGCATCAATCTTTGCATCACAAATGATGGAAATCATATTGAAGATGTTATTTGTTAATATTCCAATTCAATAAAATGTTTTCGAAAATTTAATTTCTTGAAAATATGAATTTCCAGACTTTAGGAACACTGTATATTTACGAGTGTTGGATTTGACTAAGGATGAGGAATTGCTGCCATATCTGGCCTGGTGCTTTCAATTCCTCACTGCCCAGATTTGACAGAGAATAAAATTGCTTACGAGGCCTTGTTGGTGATGAAATATTTTCCATCATGCAACCCTTATTCCATAGACGGAAGGTTGCGGCGTATCTTTGAATGATTTATATTATTTAGTTCTTCCAGCTCAGAATTTTGCATCTAACATTCGCCCCGCACTGATCACGGCGTGAAATTATCCCCATTCCCTTCGTGTTCCTTGGATATAGAGCAAGTTCCATTCAGACAGAATCGTCTCTAGAATGTGGCTTTATGGAAGGGTTCCTCAAGAGGATGCTTCCATGATAATTATTATTATTATTATGTTTATCTGTCGATCTCGAGAGACCATAGATTTACGCCTGATGACTTACGCCATCTCCAGGGATCAGGACTGGGCAGAGTTTTTTTTATTTTATGAGTGATCGGCAGGTGCGCATGCAGAACGCCCCCACTTCTACAAGTTACTGATGTTGTTCAATACAGCTTGGCACCAGCGTCATCGCAGGAATTGACAGAACGAAATTGAACATGACATCGGTCACTCTTAGGGACTCCAATATCTATCTATCTATCTATCTATCTATCTATCTATCTATCTATCTTAGTCTGTTCCTATCTATCTATCTATTTTAGTCTGTTTATTACTTATTCATCTACTTGTCTTTATCGGACGGTTCCTATCTATCTATCTTCATCTAAAATGTCTCTATCTATCTTATCTATCTATCTATCTATCTTATCTATCTATCTATCTATCTGTCCCATAAAGAATGTTCCTATCTATCTATCTATCTATCTATCTATCTATCGATCGATCTTAGTCTGTTCCTATCTATCTATCTATCTATCTTAGTATGTTCCTATGTATCTATCTATCTATCTATCTTAGTTTGAACGATGTAAACAGATAAAATAGTGATCTTGCCGGTAGTGAATAATGGTCCCTGTTCAAATCTCATAGATCCGTCGAATTATCATCATTGATTAACTCAAAATCGATCAATATAAGAGGAAATTCGGAGGCTCAGTAGTTTCTCGAGTCTCTTTCCCTGAAATCTGATGGCTTTTTTTATTTTATGAGTTTGCCATTATACCAACCGTCGCCAACCTTTCTCTTTTCCTTCTGACATTTCCCTCTTTTCTTCATTTCCTTTCTAAGGCTCCTTCCTAATCTCGACTCCCACCACAAATCAAACGATTACATTCATTTTTTATCAGACGCAGTAATTATTCTTTTATCAATCTTCTGTTTGACTCTTTCATATATATATATATATATATATATAAGCGGTTTCGTCTTTCGACTGAATAATTTGATTCGACTGAATAGTTTGTTTGTTTTGTTTGTTTTTTTTTTTTTGTATCCGGGTGGCTTGCAATAAATATACACAATTAACCACTCAGACATGATACAAAATGAACAATATCAATTAGGTCAATTGAATGAAGCTCATGGGGATTATTTAGAGATTCTACTTTGCATTTCTTAATTTCCAATCTCAGAGAGTCTCGCAGTGATTTGACCATGTGACCAATTGCTGGACTCAATGTTATATTTTTATATTACTAGATTGATAACAAAGTCTGCGGCAGTTTTATCTAACAGATTATGTCAGATAAAATCATAGTTTCAGTGTAGTTTACTTCCGTTGCCATTCTGCTGAAGATTTTATCTCTATCTATAAAAGGCTGGATGTGTGTGTGTGTGTGTGTGTGTGTGTGTGTGTGTGTGTGTGTGTGTGTGTGAATGCACGGCCGCAATTTTCGACGGATTTGCACCAAAATTTACATGCACATGCTCCAAGTTAGCGGAAAGGCCAAGACCGACTTTGCATTTCCCAACTCCCATCGATAGTGGAAATAATCGATTTTTTCATGCTTCTACGGCAGTTTTCATGTAGTTTGCGGCCATTTTCTACTGGCCAGAGTGAGAGCCTATAGCTGGCTGCCACGAATAGGCAGGAAGATTCTATTGGCCAGCGTGAGAGCCAACAGCTGACTGACACGAATGTTAACTAGCATGCTAGCATGCAAAAAAAATCGATAGCTGCATTCGTCACAAGTGGGAAAAATTTAAATCTGCATGGCACTTTACTCCAATTGGCTCATTCGCTTGCTTAAACTCAACGTTGATTCTGATTCCGCAGAACTGGGTTGGGTGTGAAAAAGTATTTGTTGTTAACATTCTTTTTTCATTCGGTTTTCCAGTTACGAGTCCTTTTTTAAAGCTGATCGTTTTGTGTTCATTTTGTTTAGTTTTTTTTTTCGTAACAGATTTAATGTTTAGTACAGAGCTTAGAAAAATTCGCAGTGTGAGATAGGCAAGAAGTAAGGCATATAGCAACACCAGCACGGAAAAGGACACTCCTTTAAAGGCAAGGAAGGGCAAAAATATTTTAAGTCAAGTGATAGCGATTGTATGAGTCGTACGATTTTTGAATCAAGCACGGGCAACGCCTGGCCATGCTGCTAGTTCCGTCATAAAACAAAGTATGTCTCTGGTTTCGAATCATTGTCATTTACTTTTGAATTTGCTGGAGCCGCTGAGGCATGAGTCAAAATTAGTGATAATCAAAGTTTTTGAATGTCGATTGTGTCGCATGTAATGTAATCCGTCTATACTTGATAAAATTTGTCATAAATTTTTGCTGTAGGTTCATTCAAAAGAAACGGATCTTTTTGTCTTCAAAGTCCTATTCAAATTTTTAATTCTCATTCTATCGTTGCACGGTAAGTATTTGTTTAGCTTCTACAAATGTGTAATCAATAATTCCTTTCTATCCCACTAAACTAAGTAGATAAACGTTTTCCATATGGACAACATTAAGATGGAGATTTCTAATGGCTCGTTAGGCAATAACGGACACTTATTATCGGTTTCTGCTTTTAGTCGACCCAAATAAGTATCCTCCTCCTCCCCCTCCTCCTCCTCCTCCTCCTTCTACAATGAATAACGTGGTTTTTAATGGATCCCCACAACTTCCTGTCTTTTGTAGTACTTAGCAATATTTGTCTTTTTACGATCCCACCCATTCCTTGTTATACCGTCAATTTACACAATATCTTTAAGTAGAGTACTTGCTATTTCCCTGTCTTTCTTGCCTTTATTAGGTTCTATGAGTGTCAGATTCTCTAAACCTTCTTTCCTTGTTGTGTCTCCTAGAAATTTCAAATGTCTTTTCTTGATTCAAATTATAATTGTCTTTTTTGTTTTCATTTTCCTTAAAACTTTCTCATGTGCTTTGTTCATGGCATTTTCCATATTCTTCTATAGAACCTCATTTCTATTGTGTCATTTCCTCTTACTCCTTTTTTATTATCCAGCTTTTGGGTGGCATCTTTCGCTATTGTAATGCGTCTTTAGGATTTCAGTGTCACATTTTGCGACATCTGTTCGAACATTTCCCAAGTGTATAAATTTCTTCCCTTGCTTGATTTTTACATGTCTGATACGTCTTCTTGCTGACGACCAGATATTTTCTCTTTTCTTACCACTGAGAGTTCATCCTTTCTCTACGCTTTACTTCAAGACCTTTTCTTACAAATTCCTACAAAATTCTTTCCGTGTCCATCACCAACACGATGCCAATTGTTATCAGTTTGTGTTGTTAAGATTTGTGCCCACAAATAATAAATCATAGTAGGACTTCTAGTTTTCATATGATTCTCTTGCTCTGTCTGTATTTGACGAATGAGATCGTAATACGCAATGCACTTGTGATCCAGCCAGATACAGTACCTCATTTCCTCTGTATACAGACCGGCTTCTAGCATGGTTAACGGCATGTTATGAAATGATTTTTTTTTTGTATTTTTCAAGTATTTGAAATAAAGGAAATATCATGCAGTCTATCATTAATATTTATCAGACCGTATAGATTTGATGACCTAACAGCATGTAGAATACGGGATATCTCATTCAATTTATCATTATCAGAAATTCAAACTGTATTTATAGTATAACTTGATGCTTATATTGTTATCTAGGCATTTAGAAATATTTCATCGACAATCTTCAACGTGTTTAGTAGATTAAACGGTATTTCAACCCTTTAGTTTTTTTGTTTTTTATTGTTTGCCTAATACAAGGCATAAGAGTTACTCAAGGTAGAGGGTTACTAAAGGATAATGCTGTAAGTGCGTACAGGGAGGAAGAGCGCAAGAAGTGAATTTTATGTGAATAATGGTTGACCCTCGAGTTGAAGAAACATCTCTCGGGAGCCCATTTTACAATGCAACATTTCTGAGAAGAAGCTATCTGAGTGGAACAGTCTTCACCGATGTAATATGCGGGAAATGAGGCTGAATCGACACGGTGTACGTAACATGGTGGCTACTAGCTTTGAAGGTCTGGTCTGGTCTTGTGAAACCATGAAACGTATTTTACCCGAACATCTGCAATAAAAATAACGATAGAGTAGGGAGAACTGCTGCTTTTCGCTTGTGGGGAAAGAGTTTGCAGAGCGGCGGAAAACAATGTAATCCCCCACAAGACCGGGTAAACGTTTTTGATCTCGTTGAGGTCGGAAAATGAGAATTAGGTAGCTCCGCTCCAAATGTGACAGCAGTATTTACTTTTTGGTTTGATCTGGCTCTTGCAGAGATATGACGTGGCAAGAGGAGCCAGGTGATGACTTCTGGAGAGGCAAAGGAAGGGGATTATGTCCCCAGTAACTTTAGCAATTGATTGTATATAGGAGTTCCACTTGAGGTCTGGCGTGAACTTGAGTGCCCTAAAGATGTTAGGTTACCTTATTGGGAGACCAACCGTTGATCATAATTAGAGGAAACTTAAAGTCCGCTTTGTGATGAACAAAACATTACTAGCTTGTTTTGGGATATATTGAATGGTACAAGCTATTCCCAAACTCCATTAAGTTGTACGAGCAAGCGCAGAGGAGAATACAGCTGTCAAGTTCTGGTCATAGACATTTTGGGTGGTGCTCCCATAAAAAGTGATATCGTCTGCATATATATCTACTCATGATCGGAGAATGTCCTTAGACAGAAATAAGGTATGACATGGAGAGAGCCTTGGAAGTCGCTTCCATTGATCTTCAAAATTTCAGTGAAATTTCAGGCTTTAGTGAGCGTGAAGAAGAATAAAACTATAGGATTCAGGAAGACAGAAGATTGCGATTGACGTTTCACTAAAATGTTTGAAGATTCTAGGTGGCAAGAAAACAAGTGTCCCATAGGCAAGAAGTGCAGGCAAAAGAAACTAATGAAACAAGGAGATGATTACGGTTTCAATTTCTACTTCCGTGCTTTTACAATAAGACGTCAGTTTAGACCAGAAATTTTTCATAAAATTCACAATAGTTCAAATAATTGGTGCAATGTGAAATACCCACAATTTAGTTTCAATGATTAAAATAATTGTCAGAGACTCTCAATATATATATATATATATATATATATATATATATATATATATATATATATATATATATATATATATATATATAATTTTTATTGATCCAAAAATCATTTTTTTACCTATATTTAAACCTAAATGGATGTTCAGGGTAAAATGTAGATTTTTATATATATATATATATATATATATATATATATATATATATATAATATAAATCCTAAAAAACAGGCAAACCTACCTATAAAACCTAAACGGGCGTCCGGTGAAACCGTTTAGGAATTTGTTTTTTAGGTGAAACCTAGGTATTTTAAATGGCTCTTATATATATATTTTATAAAAACTTAAAAACATTGAGCACTTTATAAAGGAATCTTTTTAAACGTTTTGGAGGGTTTTTTTTTTGGACTTTTTGAACTTGAACTCTGGACGATTGTTTTTCGATTTTAATGTTCTTGACTCTTTCTTTTTTATTCCTCATTTTTTAAACCGATTTGTTCTACTGCAAGTTGAGCTATCCGAGGTTTATGCAAACAATTACCACCATTTATATAATATATATATATATATATATATATATATATATATATATATATATATATATATATATATATATATATATATATATATTATATATATATATGACTAACATTTTTATAAAATTCTGAATATTATTATTAATAAATAAAAAAAAATATCAAAAGATTTTTGGTCTATTCCACCATCTTTTGACTTTTTCATTGTTATAAATTATAATGTTAATTATGTTTAAATGAAAATGTCCATTTAGATGGTCTTAAATAGAATCTGTCCGACGTCGACTTTATTTTAACATTAAAAATAATTGCATATTCAGAATTTTGTTTTTTTTCTGTTTTTTTTTTTCATACTGTCAGATTTATATCCATATATTTGAATAAATATATATATATATATATATATATATATATATATATATATATAAATGCGATGGGTCAACTTGTCGTTTTTATATTTTTAATTTCGTGCATGTCTGTTGTTTTATCTTGATTTTGTCGAATGTACAGTATAGTAGGGTCAGTTGGGCACCGTCTTTAAGAAAAAAAGCAAAATGGCGCAATTCACTTTGCCTGAAATTTGGTAACGGCATGCTCTACCGCTTGGCATTTTCGCCCGAAATTCCCATACGAACATCCCAGAGTGTTTGGATGTCAAACTGAGAACAGAGCTGGATGAGTCTAATGATCATTACGAAGGTACTGTATCTCAGAAAACTCACTTTGTTCGTTTTGATAAGAAAAGAACAACACGACTCAACACCGAGGCCTACATCAAGGGCATCAAGGCGATAGTGCTGCTCTGGAAGATCATTTGTCTGGCAACAGGACTCTGCAACATGTCACACAAGTAGGAGAACACAGTCAAGACTGTAAGACAATTTCTGCGACCACATCACCCCTTTTATCTGGCCACCTAACTCCCCAGACTGCTTGATTATTATGTGTGGGGTGCATTAAGCGAGAGACCAAAAACTCATTGGTGAACTTAAGGCAAGGATTATGGCAGCATTCACCAACTTAAATCAGAAGACCGTCCCGAAGAGTTGCAGGAGATTCCGAAGTCGTCTGGAAGCCGTGGTTGAAGCCAATGCTAATTTTATTGAATAAATTTACTCTTTCGTATTTCAAGATATTTTTGTGTCATATTTCAGTTAAAATGAGACGTAAGGTTTGGTTTGTTTTGTTTTAAGGTATATCGACCACAATGAGTTGTTTAATGCCAGCAAGATTTTTATAATAGATTCTTATGAATAGAATATATATTCTTTGTAAGAAATCAGTTTGTAGATCAAGTTTCATTGAAGTATTGTTGTAAAGAGGATATTTGTCGAGTGTCTGCTTTCATTGATGTATTCTTCTCAGTTATACAGTTTGTTGAGAAATTGAATTCATTTATATTCTAATTTGATTTTATATATTTTGTAGAGACCGACTGTTTTAAGAAATGATAATTTCTCATCCATTTTTGCTTTCTGAAAGAGCTCATACATTAAAATAATTTTGTCAGGAGAGAGCAAATAATGTAAAAAGTGTACATAATACCTCATCTCAGAAATATAGACAGATACTGAAAGGCCGTAACGTTGTAATGAATATGGCGACAAAGATAAGGATATAATCCGAATAATGTAAATAAGAATAATAATCATCTCAAAAATATATCCAGATACTGAAAAGCCATAACGTTGTATTAAATATGGTAACAAAAAATGAATCAATAGTCCGAATAAATTTAAATATGTACTGAAAGGGAAAAAATTGACAGATAAAAGGCCATTACGTTGTTAATAAATATGGTAACAAAGATGATGACAATAGTCCGAATAAATTTAAATAGTGTACATAATACCTCATCTCAGAAATATTGACAGATACTGAAAGGACGAAACGTTGTAATAAATATGGTAACAAAGATGATGACAATAGTCCGAATAAATTTAAATAGTGTACATAATACCTCATCTCAGAAATATAGACAGATACTGAAAGGCCGAAACGTTATAATAGATATGGCGACAAAGATGAGGACTATAGTCCGAATAATGTAAATAGTGGCTGATTTTCCATGTTTAACAAATTCGAATCGGTTATTCTCCTGTCGTCATTTGTAAGCAGCCAGTATTACTTCTTCTTTTGAGATTTTATGAAAACCGACTTCCATTCTCCGCGTTTGAAATGAATTGTGAAGAGTTTATTGTGTGTGTTATCCGCCCAGCACCGTTGTCATTCCATTTGAATATATTTGTTAATGACCTTCTTAAATTCGATGTATAGGATTTTGGTCTTTGTCTCTACATCCATATCTAAAACTGATTTGGCTGTTATCACTGATTTATTGTAACCTTCCACTCCGATGTGGCTAAGAATCAGAGATAATTTGATGCCTTTATGTTTGTGCGTAGAGTTCATTTTGAATAATAGTTTCATAATGAGTGGGTTGTTGGATCGTTCCCTTCGAATCCATTAGAACTGAGTCCGAAAAAATTCAAAAGATTTTTGTGTACTCTGTTTGCTGATGTTGAGAGCTAATTCTTTTTCGTAAACCTCCGCGATAAAAAATAGTGCTTCCCTTTTGGAGGCGCTTTTTCAATATATTGGCTCACTTCTGCACATCCTGTTTTGTTGTCAAACATTGATACGTCTGTATAGATGGATGTATGTTTGGGACAGTTTTCAAATATGCCCTGGAACTTTTCTTCGAATATGAGTGGGTATGTTTTTAGTTTAAGGAGTTTATTTAATTCTAGCAAAATTTCGGGTGGCTTAATTGTCCATGTATGTTTGAGACCGAAGTCCTTAACTCTTCAGCAATTGATTACATACTAAGTTGAAAGGGTTGTATTTTATATTATTTTAGTCGTAATAGATCACAGTAATTAGGGTAAAGGTACTTCTACAAGTTAGGTTAGTTGGGCATGATTTTATTTTGACATAATACTGTAGTGCCAGTTTAGTGTGCCTTAAATATGGAGATGTTTCATTAATTTCTGTGTATTAGCTCTCCTCTGGGGATGTCCTAAAATGAAGCCCTGATGATAGGTTGTGTTGAGTTGTGGTAATACTCAAACACAAATGGATCATCAGGGCCTCTCTAATTTCTTGTGGATTTTAGGACATCCTCAGAGGAGTTCCCATATATGAAACTGGCGCAATCCAGTGTTGTGAGTGATCTGTATAATTTAATTAATATTTGTCGATCTCCTTCCTATTCAGTATGGGCGAGCACACGCAGAATGTGGAGGACTTTACTACATTTTAGTTCTAAATATTTTAGATGGAAAATAAATGTCTATTTTTTGTCAAAGATGATAGGAACTTGTTCCACTTCTGGAATTTCTGCTCCGTCTAATTTTAAACAAGGGTCGAAGTGCAATTTCCTTAATTTGCAGAAATGTAGGCATTTGGTTTTCGCTTTGGAAAAGGTAAAACCATTTTCCCTGACCCATTTCTGTATTTTATCGAGGAATTGTTGGAGTTTTGTTTCTATGATATGCATATGTCGAAATCTGTACATTATTAGAAAGTCGTCGACATATAGGGAGCATCTCACTCTTGGTCGTAGAGGTACAACACTGGAGCTAATTTTTCCGCAGGAAAGGGTCACCGGAAGACAGCATCATTGTGTAACCATTTCTTTTTGGTTTTGCAGTTCTTTTAGCTTAGTTCCTATACGAAATTGAAATCTTCTGTCTTTTAGACTAAAATAGAATTCATTCTAACTAATTAATATTAAATTATGCTATAAAATTCAAAATTCAAGTTACCAATTTTAAATTTTAAATATAATCTATATTAGGTTTGAAACTGAGGAAAAAATACATATGTTTTGTTATTTATTTATTTTATTGAAAGGCTAATTAAAAGTTGGAATAAACGTTAAAATCTAATGCTGCTCTGAGCTTCGTTACAACTTAGTTACATTTAAACGAAGATATGGGCATGGGGTGGGGTGAAATCTTGCAAAATTCAATACATACACAATCAGATTATAATACATAAACACCTAGACATATTTAGATATATAAACATGCAAAAAAGCGACTTGACAGGAAACAGGTGCCCACGACCCTTAAAAAAACGACAAAATATACATACAATGAAAAGCACACACACACACACACACACATATATATATATATATATATATATATATATATGGCGTTCAAATATTTTTGGAGGAGCGGTGGGATTCACAAAGTAACCTCATGTGTAAAATGGTCAAATGACGATAAATGGCAACGGTTTAAAATAAGTTAAGTATTTATATACATTTTTATTATTTTTTACGTATTTTTATATATGTACATTGAAAGATGTCGTCGCCTGCAGAGAAAGGTATTTTCTTTAATATTGTTAGTTCACAGCACTCAAAAAGAAAAAAAAAATGCAAAACTTGAGTCAGCAAAATATTGTCACCCAGATAGACAATAACTAATTATAGACTGACAAATTGAAATTACTTGACCAAATCAGTAAAATCATGGATTCTAGAGAGTTTTTCCAAAATTATCTTTCCATGCTAAAATAATAGAAGGATATATTCTATATATATATATATATATATATATATATATATATATATATATATATATATATATATATATTCAAAAGCATGAATCCATCCAGCCCTTATCTTAAATACCAACTTAAAGGAGACTGTTTGACCAACACAAGGTCTGACCAAAATTCATGTTAAAAAAAAGATAAAAAGATAAAAACAAATGAAAACTACAGACAAAATTTCAATTTCTCCATCAAGACATTCATTTCTGTAGTTCACTGCTACCAAGAAGCAGAAGATTTTTTTCTCCTGATGATGACCATGTTGGCCGAAACTAGTCGAGGAATCTAAATGAAATAATATAAAGGAAAGAACATTAATATACAACGCAGTGTGTCTGAAGATTTTAATTTTTTTAATATTTTTATTGTCGAATATATATATATATATATATATATTTAGTTTATGCAAATTTAGGTAATCCGTATGGGTAAACCTGAGGAGGATGATATCCAGAGAGCTCAATGTAAAATTCAGAGCAGATATATTTGAATAAAAAGACAGACCACGTTAAGATTCCATGTAATAAGCTATTTCACCCCATAACCCCGAGACGGGGTTCTGGATCATCAGACTTTACTTTTTTCCTATTTTAACACACAGGGTTAAAATAGGAAACTAAAATGATACATATGACACACTCATATCCTCTCTCCCACCTCACTTCCTCACTTCGTTAATTTTACGTATACTTGATGAGGTCCGTAAAAAACGTGTGAATTTCTTCTCATTTTTCATTTCAGCTTTTGGAAGTAAAGTCTGATGATCCAGAAACCCTGTTAAAGGGGTTATGGTGAAATAGCTTATTACATGGAATCTTAACGTGGTCTGTCTTTTATTCAATATATATATATATATATATATAATTTTTACATATAGACAGTAACAATTTACTCACTACTAAGATGCAAGTTTGTTTCGGTACATTTATTTGAACCTCGACTGGTGAGCACCAAAAGTGGTTATGAAGAATTGTTCATAAATTGTGTTTGTCTATATGCAAATTGCTTTTGTCTATATGCAAATTGCTTTTGTCTACATGCAAATTGCTTTTGTCTATATGTAAATTGCTTTTGTCTATATGCAAATTGCTTTTGTCTATATGTAAAACAATTATAATAAATAATTATTGTTTTATTCTTGGTATTGAACCCTCTTCTGAATTAATGTTGTGAACGTTTGAATTCATATATTATTTTCGCTCTCATAACATATATATATATATATATATATATATATATATATATATAATATATTTCAACATAAACATTATAAAACTATCAAGCGATTTTAATATGAGATATTTAAACTGCAGCTTAAAAACTTAGTATATTGAGAGCATAAGTCTGATCTTGAAGCTTTGGGTGAAAACAATGTATTTCCAATTGTATTGTATTGTGTTGTATATCTGCAGGAATAAGACTTGACTGCGTTCGCCATTATCATTAGTTGTAGCAAATATATACATTGAATAATTCTAGCAAATGGTTTCGTGTCCAACACTGCTAAATCCAACTGTGTGGATACATAGATGACAGCTTCATACTCTGGACTTACTTGAAAGATGTACAAGTCCTCTTAGATCATGCGAAATCGATAAGACGTTCATTAGAGTTCACAGCTGAAGAAAAAGATCAACGTAGTAATATGAATTTATTAATAACCTGAGAAAAGTATGGCTTCCATCTATATTAAGTTTCTCCTATGTATTCCCAGAGAAGAAACCTCAAATCAATGATTATATAAAAACAAGAGGGATATTTTAGAAAACAACATATGAAATACATTAGTTACTCATCTTAATGAGTCTGAGCACAATTGTGATTGAAAAAATTCTACTCTAGTTTAAACAGACGCAATTTTCTGAGATGAAAGTGTATAGAAAGTGCTTTAATCGCTAGATTATCCACAGTAAATTTACGACCAGGCTCGTACAACGTTTCACATTTCTTGATAGATAATCTATTATTACAATGTAGAAAACATGAAAAAAAAATAAAAAAAATTAAATGAAATCGGCTGGAATATATACCTAAGAGATATATTTAACAAAAAAAAAAATCTTGCGAATGTGTAGTCGCATCAAGGTAAACACCACTTAGCTCGATGAAGTCGTGAAGTCCCTATTAATATATATATATATATATATATATATATATAAAGGGATTTTTTTCTTTTCTTATAGAAGATTTTTCCTTCATAAGTTTTTTAGGTTTTTTGCAAAGTTGTCTGTTTGTCGCACCAACATTGTTTATACATACATACATACATACACACACGCACTCTCTCTCTCTCTTTCACACACACACACACACACACATATATATATATATATATATATTCAGATAGATAGCTTGAGAGATAAGAAGAGAATGAGATAGATAGATAACGAAAGGACTGAGATAGATAGATAGATAGATAGATAGATAGATAGATAGATAGATAGATAGATAGATAGATAGATAGATAAAGAACAGTCCGATATAGCAAGTTCGATAAATATTGTTAATTATTAATTATAAATTCTTTACTCTGAGATCGATTCTTCAAAAGTAGAAGATCTGTTTGTGTTCTTCTGCTGCTGCGTTCTTTCTGGACATAGGCGATAATGTCTCTTCACAACTTCCTATCTTCTATGGCTCGAACTAATTCGTCTCCATTTGCTAAGGCCCCTGCCTCCCATTTAGTCATCCCTTAACACAAGCCCGTCAGGTAAGTTACTCGTTGTCTTTTCCTTATCTCTCTTGTCCTCATTGTTATTAAAAGGACGTGTTAAGCGTTTGGAATTCTGCTATAAATAAATGCAATAAAAAGAAACAACTTTAGACATTTCGTTTTGACAAAGACATTATTCATAACAGCTTGAGTAACAAAGTCCTAGTCTTTACCAAACGACGCCTCGCAGATTGGATTTCGATGTCACAAAGTGTATTTGCTCGTCCTCTGATTAAACCACTCCATTTTCTCGATTTATATATGTCCGGCTTTCTACAAGAAATGCGTCACGCCTTTATCATTTAACTCGCTGGCCATGACATGATTTTAGCCGACATCTTTGTATTACCATCTTACATATACTGTTAAAATGACAGCAATATTAAAGTGAGATTGAAGTTGGATTGCTTATATATTCTGTTTGACTAGTATGACATATGTCTGTACAATCAACCGCTAAAAACATATATTTTGTAAGTCATTAAAATAAAAATATCCAAAAAAGAAATAAAAGAAATACAAGACACTATATTAACAACCTAGTCTCATTACTTATTAAAAGTCTATTTAGCTTTTATGGCATTAAGGAATCATTATTGTTATTAGCATCCGAAAATGCCTACACTAACCATAGCAATATCTCATTAATAGCAATAAATAACTCATAATAAAACAAAAGAATATGAAATATTTAATTAGTAAGTAGGGGAGAAAAAGCTGCGTAACCGATAAATATATAATCGAAATTCTGGGTCAGGAGAAAAAAACATTGATAATACTTAAAAAGACGTCCCCCAGGAAATGTTTTATAAAACAGTTACTTGAAACTAAAAATGATTTTTTATAAAAAGTAAAGCTTGCATGTTTTTACCGCGTCGGATTTGTAAGGTATAGATATCGAAAAGTTTAAACTTTTTTACATTTTATTATCAATCTAAAATGTCATAAAATAAAAAGAACCTGTAGTGTACAGAGTCACATAGTCTTTTAGGCTCAAGATGAGTCGGTTGTTTTTGTTTTCTCTGGAAAATATCCATCATATGAAGCTAAATGCTAAAAGTCGAAGCATTTACTGTGGATGATCTAGCGATTAAAGCACTTTCTATACACTCTCATCTCAGAAAATTGCATCCCTTTAAACTAGAGTAGAATGTTTTTCAATCGCAATTGTGGTCAAACTCATTAAGGTGAGCAACTAATGTATTTCATATATTGTTTTCTAAAATATCCCTCTTGTGTTTATATAATCATTTATTTCAATTCCTTGAGGTTTCTTCTCTGGGAATACATAGGAGAAACTTAATATAGATGGAAGCCATACTTTTCTCAGGTTATTAATAAATTCATTTCTTTTTCTTCAGCTGTGAACTCTAATGAAGGTCTGCAATCAGCGACGTTAGCCCGCTCAATTAGTTTTCAGTCAAAATTTTCCTTCTCTAAGAATGGTTGCCATCCAAATCGAGAGTGTTTAGTCATAGATGGAGAAAGAATGGTTGGGTTGATGCCTTTTCCGATGCTAACAGTACGATGTGAACGAATGAAGTTTCGGCTGGAATAGGAAAGCGATTAGGTGACTTCAATTTCCCTGCCTATAACTGTTACATTTCCAGCAGCTCTGGACCAAATATCTCGCAGCAAAGAACACTTCCTTTATTTTAGTACGCAAGCATGTGATTGAGCTGACGGACTAGATTAGTAATTGCCTTGCTCAATCGGAATTTTTTTTTCGTTTTATTTTTTTATAAATATCTTTTCAGTAGCAACGTCAGAGTATAATTCCTGAGAGACATTGTTCTACATCTATTTATGTTTTAAGTATTGAACTCTGGAGAAATATTAATTTTCCCTTGGATTTTTCAGAATTTCTCTGCTAAACAAGGAAGCTACCAGAAATAACCAAGATGACGTGATAGTGCCTAAAACCAAGCTTCGTTTAAAAACATTGTTCTTCCTGTTCGCCTTGGCTATCTGTCTGGCCTCCAATAGTGATCACTTAGTTTAAACCGAATGGATGGGGGAGGTTATTCACTCAACAGGGTTTTAACGCCATATTTATGACGTTTCGGCCGTTGTACGCTCCGGCCTTTTTCAGGTGATTGGAAATTGTTCACCACTGCAGTAGTCAAGTATTGAACCCACAACTCTTTGGGTCAAGTCACTGGATCCAACCAGCGCTTTTATCCACTGAATCATGCATCCTCGTTAATATGGCAATAAAGATGAGGACGACAGTCCGAACAATGTAAATAGTGTAAATTACAAGATCTCATCATAGAAATATAGAGAGATCCTGAAGAAGTCCTGAGCGTACAATAGCCAAAACGTCGTGAATATGGCAATAAAGATGAGGACAACAATCCGAACAATGTAAATAATGTAAATAATTACAAGATCTCAGAAATATAGAGACATTTTAAACGCGTACGATATATTCATATCTCTGAAGCAAACATCGGTAGTGTAAACCAAAATTTCTAGGGTCATATATATTGGCCCGAATGACAGATTTTAGCCATCGTAGACACAACGAATATTTACCAATTATGAGATATTGCTTTTTAGAGTAAAATTTTTAAAAAAGAAATTTAAATACTGGGAAACATCTGAATATTGACCGAGAAGAAAAAGTGTAACAGATCTACCTATCATAATCATTGCCTACTGAACATTTATGAAGCATCAATTATAAAGACTTAAAACAATCGAAGCAACATGATTACTAAACATTTTGTAATCTATGAAAAACAGATATAGTGATTAGTGCATTTGCATTACTCACTCTGATAGCATTCTGGTCATAAAGAAAGCATTTCTTGTTCCAACATCTGGTTTTCTTTGGTAGCACTATGAAGATATATTTACTGATACCTTCCGGTATTTCGCCGCTGTCGTATATTCAATTACTTGCTAACCTAGTCAATCCCGAAACCCTCAATACTCATCTGATCTTACAGCTAGTGATGAACTATCCACAGATTTTTATAGTACGTGTACTTCCATCTTATTATGTATTATATTTCTCCACTCTGTTGTCATTACGCTTACAATTGCATCATGTTGAAACATCGGTCCCCGTGCAATCATCGAAGCGAAGTAATAATGAGCCTGGTTAGTACATAGATGGGTAACCGTTTGAGAATACCAGGTGCTGTAAGTTTAGATGTGCGGTGGTGAAATGGAGAATTGCTCGGAATTGTTAACCGGAGAGGTGAGTTCCCATTACCCGTTGGGTTGGTTATATTCACTTACGTGAAAAAACCATTGGTAAAAGTAAGAATCCACCTTTCCTCTTTCCAGCTATGGGTTAATTAGTAAGACTTGTATCACAAAAAAATATTACGATCTTAAAACATTTATTGTTTTAAATATCCTGAAAAGGGTTGATAAATCATAAAAAACGAAGTCAACAATCTGTTATCATGACTGAGATCTCCGGTCTCTTCGGTACATTTCTGATTCTTCCCTTTTAGATTTTATACATCCTGCAGAAGAAGGCGTTTTCCCGTTATATTTCTTTTACCCCTTTATATACGCCGAACTATATTTTATAGTGTGTCTCTATACATTTCTCGTTGATTCATTCACTTTTTCTTTGCTTGCACTTATGTCTGATATGTTGGTTTTGCATAAATATATTCTACGCCATTTCTGGGCGTTATCTGCTCTCTCTCTCTCTCTCTCTCTCTCATTAAATCAAGATTTTCACCTGTCATTTTGTCTCTCTTACCTTGGGATGACCGTTTTTACAGTTGTCACTCGTGATTCCCTAAAGAGTTCCACATTTAGTTACAGGTCTCTTCTGATCGTTTAAATTTATTTTTAATTATATCAGCATCGAAATGTTTTCAAGTTATTCTTGAGATTTTTGTAGTTTAGGTGTTGCTTTATTTTTTGTAATTTTATTTTTCATTTGCATATAACTACGATTTGGTTGCTCCCAATGTTGGTGCGTCGGTACGTTTTAGAGTGCACTACCTCCTTTCTAAATTGGTTCTTTTTAGCTTTTCCAAGACTTCAAGTGTCTTGGATTTTCTTTAAAACTTTGTGGTTCTTATTTTCATTCTGTAAACAGAAATAGATCCGTTTTCTCAGAATTCGTTATACGATCACTGAAAATACTTACCAATTATTTCACTCCTTTTCTACTCTTGCATGATGATAATATTGTATCGTGTCTTTATTTTAACTAATATTTGACATTTTCTAGTGAGTTCTGAATATTATCCATTTCTGCTGCAGCGCTTTTTAACGTCGCTGATTATAATGCTAGGTGGATCGTATTGAATACTTTCATTCTAGCTGACGATTTTCAGTATCGCTGAACGCATTTCCGCTCGTCTTTATCTAATACTAATCCTACTCCTCTTTCATTTCTCCCATCACCTGCATATCTGACCTTGTTGTCGCTGCTTGTAAAATTCCCATTATTTATTCATTAAGTTTTACTTACTCCCCTATTAAGCCTTTCCATCTGTTTAAATTTTCAACACATGTATTATATCCTAAATGTTTATTTCTCGATTTTTATTTTATCTTTGTTGTACACGTTAGCTGGATAAATGTCAGGGGACACCTGTCTTCACATAATGCTCAAAGAAATAATTCCAAATGTAACTGACACTTTCACGTCGTTGTCCAATATTATGAAATGTAGATTGCAATAATAATCCTTGTGTTGTATAGTGGAGTGGTTTACCATTGGTAGTTAGGTCTCATTTTTACCATGGTTTACCATTGTCTTCCTCACACTGGTATTTTTGTGACGCCGCTACTATTTAGCTGGCCGTTGATTCTTAGGTAGGAGAGTATGTTCCCTTTTGGTAGATCTTATCTTACTTCCCACATCGTTACAACCACGGCAGGGATCTAGTTTAGGTGCTGAAGATCCGACAAGTTATTGCAACGATTATCATTCGTACTCCTCGATCCCATGACCGTTGCAGGCTGACCCACATCGATTGTAGGAGGTGCGTGGATGTTTTTGCAGACTGGCACAAATAAGAGTTATATCTGTTGTGGTCCGCCGACGCGTTGTTTTACCCCAAGCAAAGCGATGATGCCACAAAGAGGCAAGTGGTTACTGGAGGTGGAAAAGAATGCGAATACTAGAGGAAATAAAAGAATAGACTTCAAGAAGACACAATATAGAGATTGGCGCTGCATTTAAATTTTTGAAGATTTATGTGGCAGGGAAGGAAAAACCAGGAAGACAATTCCACAGACGAGATATGCGAGAAAAAGAAAATGTCAGAATGACACGTTACATCTAGCTAAATAAACATAAAAAAATGAGACCTAACTGCCAATCTAGTGGTATGCTTACATTCATGCAGTCGAGCTACCAAGGAGGAGGTTTCATTATAATACTTGCCATGAAAATATTTACAGAGAAGTTAGTGAGTAGCCATGTTATAGCGGTGAGAAAGTTGCTTGTCGATATGCCTGGTCAAGACAGATAACATTGTTGCAGATCCTTCTTCGGATTTTCTTCAGAATCTTGAAATATATATTAGAAGTACCAGACTACATATGACAGAAACATTCATTGCAGAGACAAATGTTAGATTGAGAAATGTGCAAAATGGAGTCTGGCGAAAATGTTGTCTGACACGACACAGTGAATCAAATATCCTGGCAGCGAACCTTGCAATTAATTCAATATAATCAATCCAATTCATGTCAGTAGAATACGTGAGACAAAAAAGGCGCAATATATTCCTCTCCTGGAGGTTAGCATCAGCCATACTAATGGATGGCAGAAATTGTTATCTATGATGATTAAAAGATAGCAGTCTCGTTTTGGAGGCGTTAAAATTTACAAGCCATTTCTTGCCTCATTTAACAACTGATAGTTCGAGAGCAGCTGCCACTTTTACTTTGTCGGATTTATTGGACTTAGAATTAAAATAGGAGTAAATATTTGTTTTATCCGTATAAGTACCTAGTTGGAAACTGACGTAAGCAAAATGTCCTGATCCCGTATTATTTGTTAGGATTTATGAATATATAAAGTTTTAACTATGAAGAAGAAGACGCCTCTTTACATAGCCTCTTTGTCTTCTTTGATTTTATGATTCCTTTCTCTCAGGAAATTCTTTTACAAAGTTTTGGGTCTTTTTAACTTTAAATTAGCATTGTCGTCCGTAAAATCATATCATCTTTGGTTTGGTTACAGGTTTTTATTTGGTCAATGAGTTTCAAATATTCACAAAAATGGAACAAATAGCTAGAGTCATTACTATTTCCTAAATTAATGACCAATTTACGACTGACTGACCAAAGCATTATTGTGCGGAGGTATATAGTATCAGGCTTTCTTCTTCTTCTTCTTCTTCTTCTTCTTCTTCTTCGTCGTCGTCGTCGTCGTCTTCTTCTTCTTCTTCACCTCCTCCTCCTCCTCATCTTTTTCTTCTTCTTCACCTCCCCTCCCCCTCCTCCTTATTCTTCTTCGTCGTCGTCTTCTTCTTATTCTTCGTCGTCGTCGTCGTCGTGGTCTTCTTCTTCACCTCCTCCTCCTCCTTCTTCTTCTTCTTCTTCGTCGTCGTCGTCTTTTTCTTCTTCTTCTTCGTCGTCTTCTTCTTCTTCTTCTTCTTCCTCCCCTTCTTCTTCTTCCTCTTCCTCTCCTCCTTCTTCTTCTTCCTTCCTCCTCCTTCTTCTTCTTCTTCTTCTTCACCTCCTCCTTCTTCTTCTTCTTCTTCTTCGTCGTCGTCGTCGTCGTTGTCCTCTTCTTCTTCTTCTTCTTCACTTCCTCCTCATCCTTCTTGTTCTTGTTCTTGTTCTTCTTCTTCTTCTTCACACCTCCTCCTCCTCCTCCTTATTTTTCTTCTTCTTCTTCTTCGTCGTCGTCCCTTTAAAATTTCTTACGTCTTTTCTGCTCTCACTAACATTTGTCTTTTTGCCATCCCTCCCACCTCCTACCATCCATTCACACATGCTGTTCAAGCAGGTAGTCGGCTGCTTTTCTCTGTCTCTTTCAAAAGTCTTGTGAGTGTCAAATTCCTTAAGCCCATCTTCCTTATTATGAATCCAAGAAATCTGAGCTGTCTCTTTATAATTCTGGCTATGTCTTCCCTTGTGTTAATTTTCATTAAGATTTTTCAATCCTTACGTGCTCTGTCCATTATAATCTCAGTATCCTTCTGTAGAACGATATTTCTCTTGCCTCAGGTTTTCCCATGATCTTTGGGGAAATTCTGAAACATTGACCGCCATATAGATATGTGAGAGATATTTATTTGAAACACGAAAAAAGCGTCCTGAAATGTTATGCAATATCTCTCACATACGTCATAGATTATATGTTGAAAGTAAAAGAAACTAACACTACCTTGCTACACAAGTTATGAAACAAAGCAAAGAAAGTGCCGATAATCAACCGAATACCGGGAACCGTTTTTGAGGCAGATTGGAAACTGAATGGATCCAAAAATGAATTGATACTAACAACATGCCTTTTGAAATCAACATAAAAACCGAGAGTTACAGAGTTTTTCAAGAGACCTGATGTCACTTGATCCTCGGTGATGGTCAACAAGCACATATATTATAGTCTAAAAGTGGCGATGTCAATATTGATTGATTGAAAGGAAATGTCAACTCTAAAACTAAGATATATCAAAAGACAGTAAAACATATTGAAAGCAATACCAGGAAAGGAATCTCATATACAAGACGATGAAAATAAAATTAATAATAGAGAAAGAATAGCGCACAATATCTGGTCAACAAATCATTTCAAGAAAGAAATGCAAAAAAAAAAAACGAGATGGTGAGATTGGTCAGTATATTCTTGGGAAAATATCAACCCAGTACGTAAGACTCTGCGAAATAGAATGAACTTTACCCTGAATCAATCTTAGAAAGTCAGGAAAACACTGTTGATACTTTACTATTTATACTGACAGACCAAGACAATCTACAAGATATACTGATTAAGCATTACAAACAAATAAAAAATATCTTCACATAAATGCCATCAGATAAAAATACGTCTGTTAAAGAATATAAGAAAATATGTCATATAAAAACTTTGAAATCGAAATTCAAAATAATCTGACACCTTAAAACTATTTTTATGCCTAAGCTTATTGGAGTGCTTGGAATGATTAAAAGAAAGATACAGATAAAAATATTGACCAAAATCCTGTCAATGTCTGTTCAGAAGCAATTCAATTGCAACATGACGATGTTATCATCTCCTCAAGAGAATATTATCAATGGATCGAAAGTATAAACACTATACATGTTATGTATCATTTAACATGAGAATTTCTGTAAACAGAATGCGTTTATTTACTAACTTGTCGTGTCCTAAGCCTCGGGTAATGATCCGGTAAGGAATTCAATTAGTCTGAACGCAATAGAAAACAACAACAACAACAACAATAATAATAATAAGAATAAGAAGAAGAAAAAGAAGAAGAAGAAAAGAAGAAGAAGAAGAAGAAGAAGAAGAAGATGAAAGAAGTAAGAAACTTTATTCAGTAATAACGGAAGACACAAGTTCAAAATGGAGTTTCAATTGGGTGAAGAAAGACAAATAAAATATAACACACCTATGGCAGGTGCAAAAAACAAAAGAAAAGCAAAGGCAAATGCAATCGACCAGATACAGAAATGATGGCAGAATAAACCAGTTCACGGTCAATATTCAGCCCGTATCAAACAAACTGATGTAGACAAAACCTAAAAGAACATTTGCAACTTGGTTACGGAGATAGAATCTATACCAATTTTATGGGAATTTACAAGACACACAGAAAAATCAAAGCTAATCGCCAGACAACTTGATTAAAGACCATAAAGACAAAATATGACTTCTATGGCAGACCCTGCAGACTACAATGTATCTTTGAAGATCTTCAAAAAACTATCAAAATACAAGGACCTTGAAATCGAAATCTCAGAAATGTAGCACATGAGGACATCAATAATTCCAGTTGTAGTTGGAACCCTCGGACTGATTGGAAATAGATTCCGATAGACACATTGAAAGGATTCCTAGAGACCCATGCCTTAAAGAAATACAAAAATTGTTCTCACATGTACAGATCACACCTTAAAAAGGGCTTTATCTATGTAAAATGTGTGTGTGATTTCTTTTCAAACTGCTCAGTGGAAAATGTCATGATGCCATTTCTGACGTGAGGTCTCTGGTCGGGACCTGGAAAGAAACGTTTACACACCAGATATCAAAGGAAATTATAATAATAATAATAATAATAATAATAAGAAGAAAGAAGAAGAAGAAGAAGAAGAAGACATTGTAGAAAATGATGTAGCGAATTCAAAATCATTTATTCACTGAGAATGAGGCAATGGCATAATCATTTAAAGAAAGGCAACAGGAACCCTGAAATTGCGCTTTTATCAAAATACCAGACAGGGTGATTTGGCGTAAAACTCTCGACTATCCACCAAGTTTCCAAATGAGAGTGGCGTTACTCTCAGTTGTCATTTAGCAACGATATTGTAACGGATATAATCAACTGAGATAGATAGATAGATAGATAGATAGATAGATAGATAGATAGATAGATGAAAAAATGACTGGAAAATGGCATGATGCCATTTGTAGCCTTAGTTCTCTGGGTGGGACCCGGAAAGAAATGTGTACACACTAGAAATCAAAGGAAATACAATAATAATAATAATAATAATAATAATAATAATAATAATAATAGAAATCTCAAAAATGTGGCATATAGGAACATCAACAATCCCTGTTGTAGTTGGAGCCCTAGGAATGGTTGGAAAAGATTGCAGTAGACTAATTGAAGGGATTCCTGGAAGTCCATGCATCAAGGAGATACAAAAAATTGTTCTGACAAGTACAGCCCACACTTTACGAAGGGCTTTATCTATGTAATTTTTTTTTTTTTTTGTCAGTGGAAAGTGTCATGATGCCATTTCTAACCTTAGGCCCCTGGGCGGGACCCGGAAAGAAATGTGTAAACGCCAGAAATCAAAGAAAATAATAATAATAATAATAATAATAATAATAATAATAATAATAATAATAATAATGGAGGAACTGGAATTAGGTGAAGAATTAGTATTATCCAGCGTTATTGAAAGCCGGCCCTAAATTTAAGAGTAATGAATGTTGGAATTTTAAAAAGACTTGCTGTCACTTAGTTCCCCTCGTAAGCCACCAGTTACCTTCAAATAGTGAGTATAAAAACATTATCATCGGATGATTCGAAATGCTGGTTACCCTCTTCTAGCAGCTTTAGTATTAAAAAAAAAAAGAGAAAAGAAAGAATAGACTGGAGAAGATTATCACGGCGTTATTCAAGCATGCCACAATGATGAACATAAATCTACAATGTACATTGTCACAACGTGTACGGTGTTACCAATGTTCAATCCAATCTATTCAATAACTTTCTAAGAAAAAGCTTCGTTTACCTTGGGTCTCAGGTGAAAGACTTGGTAAATAGTTGTATCAAATAGCAAATCAAAAGAAATAATAATATATTGTTGCCTGTATTTAAACGGAGGTACTGATGTCATGGTAACGCACCTGTGACCAATGACGTCATCGGTTACTAGGTGCTCTCATGTGCTTTCTGTCGATCGATGCGAGCAAACAAAAAAAAATAACAGGTAAAAATCAGTTTTAAGTAATAGCGCTTGATTTTAAAAAAAAGAAAAAACAGAAAGAAAGTGAAGAAGAGAAAACGAAAAGGAAGAAACTGTGAAAAGTAAGTAGAAAAAACGCAGAACGGAGAGGAAAAAATTAAGAAAGAAAAGAGGAGAACAAGACATAGAAGGAAGGAAGAAAGAAGGAAATAAAAGAAGGGAAGATAGAAAGAAAGAAAGAAAGAAAGAAAGAAAGAAAGAAAGAAAAAGAAAATGGAGTTATTTAAAAGCAGGAACAACGTTAATCTAAGCAATAATAAAATAATATTAGAAAAAAGAAAGAAAATAAGGAATCAGTAATGACAAATGCAAAAAAAAAGGAGGGAAAGAAATTATAAGAATTTCAAATAAAATGAATAATAAAGAAAATAAGAAAACTAATATACGAAAAACGAAGGATATATTGAAAGAACAAGGAAAAACAAATGCTATTTTTTTCTCCTTAGCCAAATTTGGTAAGATGTTTTGGCGTGCTGAAAATATAGGTTTTTAAATGTTTTTTTTTTTTTTTTTTTTTTTATATACGAATTAAAAAAAAAAATCAAATAAAAAAAAAAACCTAGAAAGCTCAGACCTATCTTCCGGTAATTCCGAGTTGAAAATCGAAAGAAAAAAATGAGAGGTAATTGGCAAGCTCAAAAAGAAAATATCAGTTTTATTGGAAAATCTCAATGCAAATAAATAAAATGTGAATAAGAAACTTGCTCGCTAATAGATGTTTAATATATATATATATATATATATATATATATATATATATATATATATATATATTTTGAACAATAAAAAATATTAAAAAATTTAAATCTTCAGACACACTGGGTTGTAAATATATATATATATATATATATATATATATATATATATATATATATTTTTGCGTGCGTATATTATATATGTATACTCAAATACATTGTATTAAAAAAACACTTTTCTAATGATATTATTCATTGATTTTAATTATATATATATATATATATATATATATATATATATATATATATATATAATGGATAGTATAAGTAAATATATATATATATATATATATATATATATATATATATATATATTCCTATCACTAATATGCATACACACACACTCCCACGCACACTCTCCCACATAAACACACACACACACACACACATACATATATATATATATATATATATATATATATATATATATATATATATTAGCACTGGATGATGATATGACAAACACAGGGAAAATTTCATGTACCTAATATAGTGAAATTTTTCCTATATATTCCTTGCGGCAACATTTCTCCTTCATAATTTAGATTATTATTTTGTTTTGTATCAATTAATTATTTTATTATTTTAGAAGTAGAGGTAACATATTTTATGTTAAGCTTTGATAAATTCTTTTTAATTTTAGCTGTGATAAAGTTGATGTATAGAAAAAGACATTTTGAGAAGTTCGCTTTGTCAGAATGGTTCACTTTTTTATGTTGAAAAACATCACTTTATTCCGATGAAGTCTAAAAGGACAAAGTGCCTCATTTTTTAGACTTTGCCATAGATTTTCCTAAAAATTTTTTGATATATAAAAATGTTTATATTATTCTTCAATATAGTCGTAGTCTCTCACCCACAGACTATCAATGTACGCAGTAAAAGAAAATAATATATATATATATATATATATATATATATATATATATAGAGAGAGAGAGAGAGAGAGAGAGAGAGAGAGAGAATAGATAGAAAGAGAGAGAGAGTGTGTGTGTGTGTGCATATAATAATAATATGTAATAGGAAAGAACAGTTAGATTAATGATCCAAACTTCTTTAATATTGATGTTTTTATTTTTAAAACAGTGCTCAATACAGAAGTTGAGCCTAAATTATAATTATGTTTTAAAAATATGATTCCATCGCGACACAGAAATTGCTGTTTCGAAACTTTACTAAAGTTTAATTTCAATATTAAACTTAAAAATTAGAGAACAGTTTCATTCTCAAGCGATGTTTCAGAATAACTAACTGAAGAAATGCTTTACTCATTTATTGGTTGAAAATGGAGGTGTAATCTGTTATTTTTGTTTCTTTATCAAGGCATCACTACTGTCATGAAAGTATGAATATTTATTATATGTCAAATTTTTAGAGTCGTGTAAGGTTCGGTTGGGGGATTTTTGCCTGACTACAATGGCTTCTTTTTCCCAGGCTCTGTTGTTTTTATTAGTATTTGTTAAAACTTACTGACTAATGTTCCAGTCACAGTCTTTTTGGTGTAAATTTATTTGTTTTTTTTTCATTGATGGTTTCTTAAAGGGATGATTAAATATGATTGGGTTGTATATTTAATTCTGTAGCGTTATACATCTATTAAATTTATTCAATTTACTAATAGATTTTATATGGTATTTTGTAATTATTTATATATGGAATTGAGAAATTCTTTATCTATCCATTTATAAATTACCACTTTTTTAAGGCGTATATTTGGTGGTGTCTGCAAAAAAAAAGAAACCGTTATTTCATTTCTTTGATTTGATAATTTTTGTTTTTTTTAGAACTTTGATAAAGTGTAGTTTTTCTTGTCGGTATAAAGGTCATGTGTCTTCCCAGGTTCTGGTTCTATTTATAATTTTCCATTTTACTGTTGCTGTTTTATTTGTTTCTTGTAAATGCCAAAAATATTTAGATAGGGATGTTTGGTTTCGGTTTCTACTATTATTGAAGGAACTTTGGTGTTGTCCCCACCTCATTTTAAATTCATTTCTTGTGGATCCTATATATATCTTTTCCATGTTTGAATTCTCATTGGATGAGATTGTGCATTGGTATACTACGGAATTTATTCGGAATTTTTTATTCAAAGGGCAATTTTCAGGGTTTTTACAATTACATAATATTTCATTTTTATTGTCTAATTTCATTTTAGGTTCTTTATTTGATTTTGGCATGTGCATTTTTTTCAGTATTTTATTATAATGTTTTTTATAATCCTTTCTAAATTTTCAGCAAAGTTGTAACTTAATTTTAGAGTATTTTTATTAGAAATCTTGCTAAGTGTACTGTTATTAGGAAAATGTTTTTCGATTAAAGGTAGGAATTTTTGCCCTAGCTTATTACTAATCATTTGATTGAACGGGGATTGTACCAAATGTTTTTTCTTTTTCTCTTTTTCTTTTGGTTTGTACTGTTATTTTTACGTTTCGAAACAGTAATTTGTGTCGCGATGAAATCTTATTTTAAGAAATAATATATATATATATATATATATATATATATATATATATATATATATATATAGTACAGGTAATAAATCCGTTGGTATCCTAGTAATATCAAATATTAAAACTGTTCCACAGAAAGTGCTCAATGTTTTTATTATAACAGAGCATATAAATTACATGACAAAATCCAAAATTACATCATATGGGGATAGATCTATTTCAACAGACGAGAAGTTCATCAATCTTATATATATATATATATATATATATATATATATATGCATGCCGTATATACGTGTGTTTGTCTCTACCTGGTAGACAGGTTTTTTTCTCAATCTTCAAAACTAGCCTGTAGCTATAATCAAGGCATTTTCGATTATCAACTCTTGTAAATATTTGGTCATGACAAATGTCAATTTGTGGCCTGTTTTGTTTTTGTTTTTCTATTTTTTCTATTTTTGTTAAGACGCAAAAGGCTTTTTTGAGAGGAAAGAAACAAAAAGTCCTGGACGCAAAAGGCTTTACAGAGGGAAAGAAACAAAAAAGTAAAAAAGGCGCAAAAAGGCTTTACTGAGAAAGGGAAGAAACAAAAAAAAGTCACTAAGACGCAAAAGGCTTTACTGAGAGGGAAAGGAAAAAGGCTTTAAAAAAAAAAAAAAAAAGTCACTAAGACGCAAAAGGCTTTACTGAGAGGGAAAGAAACAAAAAAGTCACTAAACGCAAAAGGCTTTACTGAGAGGGAAAGAAACAAAAAAAAGTCACTAAGACGCAAAAGGCTTTACTGAGAGGGAAAGAAACAAAAAAAAGTCACTAAGACGCAAAAGGCTTTACTGAGAGGGAAAGAAACAAAAAAAAGTCACTAAGACGCAAAAGGGTTTACTGAGAGGGAAAGAAACAAAAAAAGTCACTAAGACGCAAAAAAAAAGAGGAAAAGAAACAAAAAAAAGTCACTAAGACGCAAAAAAGGTTTACTGAGAGGAAAGAAACAAAAAAAAAGACGCAAAAGTCACTAAGAAGCAAAAAAAGGCTTTACTGAGAGGGAAAGAAACAAAAAAAGTCAAAAGAAAAAAAAAAAGTCACTAAGACGCAAAAGGCTTTACTGAGAGGGAAAGAAACAAAAAAGTCACTAAGACGCAAAAGGCTTTACTGAGAGGGAAAGAAACAAAAAAAGTCACTAAGACGCAAAAGGCTTTACTGAGAGGGAAAGAAACAAAAAAAAGTCACTAAGACGCAAAAGGCTTTACTGAGAGGGAAAGAAACAAAAAAAGTCACTAAGACGCAAAAGGCTTTACTGAGAGGGAAAGAAACCAAAAAACTAAGACGCAAAAGGCTTTACACTAAGACGCAAAAGGCTTTACTGAGAAAACAAAAAGAAAAAAAAAGTCAAGTTTACTGAGAGAAAAAAAAAAAAAGTCACTAAGACGCAAAAGGCTTTACTGAGAGGGAAAGAAACAAAAAAAGTCACTAAGACGCAAAAGGCTTTACTGAGAGGGAAAAAACAAAAAAAAAAAGTCACTAAGACGCAAAAGGCTTTACTGAGAGGGAAAGAAACAAAAAAGTCAAAAAAAAAGGCTCAGAGGGAAAAGAAACAAAAAAAAAGTCACTAAGACGCAAAAGGCTTTACTGAGAGGGAAAGAAACAAAAAAAAAGTCACTAAGACGCAAAAGGCTTTACTGAGAGGGAAAGAAACAAAAAAAAAAAGACGCAAAAGGAAAGAAAAGGAAAAAAAAAAAAGTCAAAAAAAAGGCTTTTACTGAGAGGAAAGAAACAAAAAAAAAGTCACTAAGACGCAAAAGGCTTTACTGAGAGGAAAGAAACAAAAAAAAGTCACTAAGACGCAAAAGGCTTTACTGAGAGGGAAAGAAACAAAAAAGTCACTAAGACGCAAAAGGCTTTACTGAGAGGGAAAGAAACCAAAAAAAGTCACTAAGACGCAAAAAAGGGAAAGAAAAAAAAAAAAAAACTTTACTAAGACGCAAAAAAGAGAGGAAAGAAACAAAAAAAGTCACTAAAAGACGAGAAAAGGCTTTACTGAGAGGGAAAGAAACAAAAAAAAGTCACTAAGACGCAAAAAGGCTTTAAAGGAAAGAAACAAAAAAAGTCACTAAAGACGCAAAAGGCTTTACTGAGAGGAAAGAAACAAAAAAAAAAGGCTTTTACTGAGAGGGAAAGAAACAAAAAAAAATCACTAAGACGCAAAAGGCTTTACTGAGAGGAAAAAAAAAAAAAAAGTCACTAAGACGCAAAAAGGCTTTACTGAGAGGAAAGAAACAAAAAAGTCAAAAGACGCAAAAGGCACTAAACGAAACAAAAAAAAAGCTTTACTGATGAGAGGAAAGAAACAAAAAAGTCACTAAGACGCAAAAGGCTTTACTGAGAGGGAAAGAAACAAAAAAAAAAGTCACTAAGACGCAAAAAGGCTTTACTGAGAGGGAAAAGAAAAAAAAAGTCACTAAGAGAGAGGGAAAGAAACAAAAAAGTCACTAAGACGCAAAAGGCTTTACTGAGAGGAGGGGCTTTACTGAAACAAAAAAAAGTCACTAAGACGCAAAAAAAAGGCTTTACTGAGAGGAAAAGAAACAAAAAAAAAGTCACTAAGACGCAAAGACGCAAAAGGCTTTACTGAGAGGGAAAGAAACAAAAAAAACTAAGACAAAAGGCTAAGACAAAAAAAAAGTCAAAGAAAAAGGCTTTACTGAGAGGGAAAGAAACAAAAAAAAAAAAGTCACTAAGACGCAAAAAGGCTTTACTGAGAGGGAAAGAAAAAAAAAGTCACTAAGACGCAAAAAAGTTTTACTGAGAGGAAAAGAAACAAAAAAGTCACTAAGACGCAAAAGGGTTTAAAGGGAAAGAAAAAAGTTCAAAAAAAAGTTTTTACTGAGAGGAAAAGAAACAAAAAAAAAGTCACTAAGACGCAAAAGGCTTTAAAGAAAAGAAAAAAAAAAAGTCACTAAGACGCAAAAAGACGCAAAAAGGCTTTACTGAGAGGGAAAGAAACAAAAAAAGTCACTAAAAAAAACTGAGAGGGAAAGAAACAAAAAAAGTCACTAAGACGCAAAAGGGTTTAAGAGGAAAGAAACAAAAAAGTTTAAAAGGTTTTACTGAGAGGAAAGAAACAAAAAAAAGTCACTAAGACGCAAAAGGCTTTACTGAAACCAAAAAACAAAAAAAAAGTCAAAGACGCAAAAAAGCTTTAAAAAAAGAAACAAAAAAGTCACTAAGACGCAAAAGGTTTACTGAGAGGGAAAGAAACAAAAAAAAAGTCACTAAGACGCAAAAGGCTTTACTGAGAGGGAAAAGAAACAAAAAAAGTCACTAAGACGGAAAAGGCTTTAAAGGAAAGAAACAAAAAAAAGTCACTAAGACGCAAAAAGGCTTTTACTGAGAGGGAAAAGAAACAAAAAAAGTCACTAAGAAAAAGGCTTTACTGAGAGGAAAGAAAAAAAAAAGTCAAAAAAAAAAGGGTTTACTGAGAGGAAAGAAACAAAAAAAAAGTCACTAAGACGCAAAAGGTTTTACTGAGAGGGAAAAGAAACAAAAAAAAAAAGTCACTAAGACGCAAAAAGGCTTTACTGAGAGGAAAAGAAAACTTTACTGAGAGGGAAAGAAACAAAAAAAAGTCACTAAGACGCACTAAGACGCAAAAGGCAAAAAACTAAGGACGAAAAAAAAAAAAAGTCACTAAGACGCAAAAGGGTTTACTGAGAGGGAAAGAAACAAAAAAAGTCACTAAGACGCAAAAGAGAAAAAAAAGAAAAAAAAAAGTCACTAAGACGCAAAAAAGAGGGAAAGAAAAAAAAAAAAACTAAGACACTAAGACGCTGAGAAAGAAGGAGTTTTAAGACGCAAAAAGGGTTTACTGAGAGGGAAAGAAACAAAAAAAGTCACTAAGACGCAAAAAGGCTTTACTGAGAAAAGAAAAAAAAAAGTCACTAAGACGCAAAAGGGGTTTACTGAGAGGGAAAAGAACAAAAAAAAAAAAAGTCACTAAGACACTAAATGCAAAGGCTTTACTGAGAGGGAAAAAAAAAAAAAAAGTCAAAGACGCAAAAAGAAAAGAAACAAAAAAAGTCACTAAGTCACTAAGAAACAAAAAAAAAGTCACTAAGACGCAAAAAGGCTTTACTGAGAGGAAAGAAAAGAAAAAAAAGACGCAAAAAGGCACTGAGAGGGAAAAAAAAAAAAAGTCACTAAGACGCAAAAGGGTTTACTGAGAGGGAAAGAAACAAAAAAAAGTCACTAAGACGCAAAAGGCTTTACTGAGAGGGAAAGAAACAAAAAAAAAGTCACTAAGACGCAAAAGGCTTTACTGAGAGGGAAAGAAACAAAAAAAAAGTCACTAAGACGCAAAAGGCTTTACTGAGAGGGAAAGAAACAAAAAAAAGTCACTAAGATATATAAAGGCTTTAAAGGCTTTAAAAGAGAGAAAAAAGGCAAAAAAAAAAACAAAAAAGTCACTAAAAAGGCAAAAGAGGGAAAGAAACAAAAAAAAAAGTCACTAAGAGAAAAGGCTTTAAGAGGGAAAGAAAAAAAAAAAGTCACTAAGACGCAAAAAGGTTTACTGAGAGGGAAAGAAAGAAACAAAAAGTCACTAAGACG
Source organism: Acanthosepion pharaonis (assembly GCA_903632075.3). Lineage (NCBI taxonomy): Eukaryota > Metazoa > Mollusca > Cephalopoda > Sepiida > Sepiidae > Acanthosepion > Acanthosepion pharaonis. The sequence continues at coordinate 643,400 of CAHIKZ030001476.1, read as the reverse complement.
CAAAAACTACAAAAAAGTCACTAACGCAAAAAAGGCTTTACTGAGAGGAAAGAAACAAAAAAAATGTTTAAGACACAAAAAATTTTATTGAGAGGGAAAAGAAACAAAAAAAATATTAATAGAGAGGGAAAGAAAAGTCAAAGACGCAAAAAAAGAGAGGGGGAAAGAAAAAAAAAAAGTCACTAAGACGCAAAGACACAAAAGGGTTTACTGAGAGGGAAAGAAAAAAAAAAAAGTCACTAAGACGCAAAAGGCTTTACTGAGAAAAGAAACAAAAAAAAACCGAATTAAACGCAAAAAAGTCACTAAGGGAAAGAAACAAAAAAAAAAGCTTTACTGACGAAAAAAGGCTTTTAAAAAGGGAAGAAACAAAAAAAAGTCACTAAGACGCAAAAGGCTTTACTGAGAGGGAAAGAAACAAAAAAAAAGTCACTAAGACGCAAAAGGCACTGAAGAGGGGAAGAAACAAAAAAAGTCACTAAGACGCAAAAAGGCTTTACTGAGAGGGAAAGAAACAAAAAAAAGTCACTAAGACGCAAAGGAAAGAAACAAAAAAAGTACTGACGCAAAAGGCTTTACTGAGAGGAAAGAAACAAAAAAAAGTCACTAAGAAAAAATGTTTTGAATAGGGAAAGAAACAAAAAAAAAGTCACTAAGACGCAAAAGGCTTTACTGAGAGGGAAAGAAACAAAAAAAAGTCACTAAGACGCAAAAGGCTTTACTGAGAGGGAAAGAAACAAAAAAACAAAAAGTTATTGAGTCGAAAGGACAATAAAAACCGATTTCAAAAAGAAACAAAATGTCGATTGACATTTTCCTTTTTCAAGATCTTAGACGACAGGAACGCAAGAAGTTGGAAAAGATTTCCACAAGCGAGAGGTACGAGAAAAGAATTTCTTAGGGTTCCATCTGGCAAGTGTAAGAATCAAATGGTGAAACTTAATAAAGATTCTGAAAATTGTTAAAAATAACAAATAAAGAATTCAGAGGTTTTAAGTTTGTTACTCTGACGATTTTATTCTTTCATTTGTGCACGCTTAGACTGGAATTTCTATACCGGAGAAAAGGATAATCGACCATTTCTAAAAAGCACTGCGTAATTTTCCTGCATTCAAAGAAAACCTCTGAGTAGAATTCTCTCTAGCTTTTATATTATTTTCATTCCTACATTTGTGCATTGGACACCAGGAAGAAAGGTGAACAATTAACGCACGAGTTTCGGATATATATTCTTTCAAATGCAATCTCCTTCGAAAACATATCTGATCATAGCTCACCACAGTTTCCCTTTCTTTTTTACTTGTACATTGCTATGATTTCTTCGGAAATCTGGAAGAATGGTATTCTGTTGTCTTACTTTTTTTTCTTTCCGACTCCTATCCATGAGAAAATAATTTTATTTTCCTATTTAACCCATAGCTGGGGGGAAGAGATAGATTCATGACAAGGCAGGAATCTGATCTCACCTCACCGATTCAATTTTGCGCACTAATAAATATTACACAACGCGCACATCCATTAACAGGAAACCGACATTGTATATGATACATAAATGGTTTTAATATAAAAATCAGGGAGACAGCATTGTGATCGAATAGGGATAATATCGCTATAATTTAAGGGCATTACTAATGAATATATTATAAAAATTCACTTGAAATCAGGAAGAAAGGGATTGTTAATGGTCAGGAATCAGTGCTAGCATTAATGATAAGATAAATTAAGAAAATTTTTATATCAATGCCTTGACAATCATGAAGAAAAAGATTGTTTTTCATTAGGAATTAATGCTTTAATATAGAAATGTATTAAAAATTGCGAAGTTCAGGATGTTTTATAGCCGAGAATTAATGTAGAAAGTAAGCGATCACGTGTTCCTTCACAATTTCTTATCCTTTGTAATTCTTAGTAAAATTTATCTTCTCACCATCTCATCTCCTTGCTGTTCTGCAGTCCATTTACACAAATTTGTTAGATTACTTACTGCTTCCTTGTATCCACTTACCTTCAGTATGTTCTGTAAGTGTCAAATTCTTCAGCTCTTCTTTTCTCGTTATCTGACCTAGAAACTTGTAGCATACCTACGGACGATAATGGGTATATCCCCATTCACATAAATACAGTAGTAAATACTGTATGTTGGTCTGTAATTGGTGATTCGTCTCCAGCTGCGCTAGTCAAACTCTCTGCCACCAGGCAGTGAGGATCCCCAGACGAGGCTATGTCGGAGGGCAGAGTCTCGTCTCGGGAAAGATCTCCCCGACCCCGTTTTATACTGAGTCTACGGGGAATTTCGGGCCGAACATACGGGCTAGGAAACCCCACATTAAATTCGGCCATGTGCCACATCTGACTGCGTGGGTCCGTTGGTAGATATCCTGCAGTTGGAGATTCATCTCCAGCTGTGCTTGTCAAAATCTTTGCCTCCAAGCAGAGAGGATTCCCAAACGAGGCTATGTCGAAGAGCAGTCTCATCTCAGGAAACAGCTACCCAACCCCGTTTTATACGGGTCTATGGGAAATTTTTAACCAAGCCTTCGGGTTCGGATATCCCACTTTAAATTCGGCCTTGTGCCACATCTGACGGCGGTGGGGCGGTTGATAGATATCCTGTAGTTTGAGATTCATTGTGGAAATCACTTAATCCACTTCTAATAGTTGTCTACTTCTTGTACGCGCCGCTGGCGAATCTTATATGTGTTATTCTTGTCCTAAGTATTATCGTCCATTACCAAGCTTCGTTTAATTATTCTATTTAGTAAACTTCCCTAGTTTACAAAATCTTGCCGACGAAGATGAGATCAAAATTACAACAAACTTAAACTATTTCTTTTTCTGATTTTAAGTCATTATTGTTTTATATTCCTGAAAACTTCTGCTTTATTTTCATTAAACTTATTATGTGTTAATTAATATTTCTTTTTTTTTTCAGATATGGCAATCAATTTTCTGCTTATAACTCATGGTTTACTCCTTTTTAAAGGTATGGCCCCTGTTGCTTTTTTATTGAAAAAAACAAAGCAATATTCCTTTTTTGATTGAAGTATAAGGTTGTTACATTAATTTCTTCTTTTTTTTATCATTTATTTTAACTGGAAAAACCCGTCAGAAATTCACTGACTTCTTTTAATATTCTGGTGAATCTTAAATTAATGAGCGAATAATCTCAAGAAAATCTGCAAAACCTTCTTTTCCATAACGTTTATTTAAATTTAAAATGTATCGTACGTCAAAATACAAAGTTGAAGGTTATAAAACCTTTCTTTCGGATTTTGACAAAATTAACGTTCCTGATAATAACAAGACATGTTGGAAAATAGTCGAACAAAAATGGAAACTTTGAACAATTTCTCCGGATTTTCAACAACTTAATCGTCAAATAGGGAAATTATAATAAAAAATTAAATAGAATGACCTTGCCGGTTGAATTTATAAATACATATTTAATTAAAGTTTTGCCAACTACAAATAAGTAATTGAAATGTACAAATTTATGGATAACCTGTATATCGTATATAACACACTCACATATCGACAAAATTTATGACGCACTATCAAAAGATACACAGTTTTCATATGAATAAAAAAAATTGCTTGAAGGCCAGTGATGAAAAATATACAAAATTTTATTCCAATAATGTAAACAAAATAATTTTCGGTCTGCAAATTATACAGAAATTTGCAGAATTTGAAAGAGGAAAGAAAAATTACAATTTGAGTAGGTGTGGGGAAAAATTAAAAGTTTATATGAAAATAATTTAATGACCGGAAGATATATTAAAAAATACAACTGAGTTTTAAGCCTAGAATCTAAACCTGCATATACAACATATTATGAAGTTAAAAATATAGAAATATTAAGGTGTAAAAAAATCAAAAACATCATAATTTTTGTGCGGGAAGTCAAACAGAATTTTCTAGAATTTGAGAAAGAAAGAAAAAACTATTTGATCTGTTACAGTGTGGGGGGGATTAAAAGTAATATGCAAATTATTTAGTGATTGAAAGTTAAACTTTAAAAAAAATCAAACAAAAAAAGAAAGCCTACTCAGTTTCAAGCCTAAAGTTTTAACAATGCATATACAAAATATAAAGTTGTTAAAAATTGAAAAATATTATTAATTAATGAAAGGCGAAATAATTTTCGGTCTGCAAGTTAACATTTGATAAAAAAACCCAGAAAAAACAAAATTCGAGTATATATTGGGTAATATTAAAAGTAATATTAAATGGATTTAGTAGACGAAATATATGCTAAAAGCATAAAAAAATCAGCTCTATTTGAGGCCTAGAGCATACGCCTGTATTTGAGGTTTGATCAAAAATATCGAGACTGATACTATAAAAAGAAAACTACAATACATATCAATTCGCCATTTCATCTCTTTCGAAGTAGTCCTTTACTGTATTCACACACTTTATCCAGCCTCGTTTCCATTGATGGAAGCATTCCTGGAACTACTTTTGGGGAATAACGAACAGCTTGCCTCATTTCATTCTCTTGGATTTTATCTTGGATGTCTTTCAATTGGGATTTGATATTTGGAAAGATGAAAATGTCGTAAGGGGTAATCTATCGGGAATATGGTGGTTGTCGGATAGTGGGGGGGAATGTTGTGCTTGGACAAAACGTATTTGATGCAGATTCTCGGGTTAATTCTCTCTGTCATGGTCACTGACAGAATCTCTGTGGTATGGGGAGACGACCGCACTCTACACACTTTCCTTCCAAGCACTACTATAAACAACAGAAATAAGCGAGAATGTTATAACTTATCGAGCATGCGCGACGGAGGTCAAAGTCAATCTTTACCAATCGGTTTCACTCTATATACTTTAGTTCCGTTACTATAGTAACACCGGTCCTTTGTGATCAGTTCTCGTATACAACATATGATTTTGAATAAAACAACATACGTGCATATTTGTATTGAAAGAGACTTAAACTGTCATCGACTCTAATCTATCAAACATATTGCTTAATTACTACATAAATTGTTTTGAAATTTATATAAATCAAATTCCACTTGTTTCTTGACTAATTTTCTCAACTACACATGGCACAGTGGTTGGTTAGATCCAGTGGCAGGAGTCAAAGAGTGTGAGTGTAATACCTGGTTAAGGCGGTGTGGAGAACTTGGGGAGGGGAATTAACAGGAGATAACTGACATCCATTAGACATGGCACGTGGAACTAGAACAGTGTAACCCACTGAGGGAAATAAAGGGTTCAGTTCGACATCCCAACTACCTGAAGAAAGCCGGAACATACAACGGCCGAAACGTTGTAATAAATATGGCGACAAAGACGAGGACAATAGTCCGATTAATGTAAATAATGTACAAAATACCTCATCTCAGAAATATAGACAGATACTGAAAAGCCGAAACGTTGTAATAAATATGTCGACAAAGATGAGAACAATAGTCCGAATAATGTAAATAATGTACATAATACCTCATCTCAGAAATATAGACAGATACTGAAGGACTGAAACGTTGTAATAAATATGGCGACAAAGATGAGGACAATACTCCGAATAAAGTAAATAGTGTACATATTACTTCATCTCAGAAATATAGACAGATACTGAAAGGCCGAAATGTTGGAATAAATATGGCGACAAAGATGAGGACAATAGTCCGAATAATGTAAATAGTGTACATAATACCTCATCTCAGAAATATAGACAGATACTGAAAGGCCGAAACGTTGTGATAAATATGGCGACAAAGATGAGGACAATAGTCCGAATATTGTAAATAGTGTACATAATACCTCATCTCAGAAATATAGACAGATACTGAAAGGCCGAAACGTTGTAATAAATATGGCGATAAAGATGAGGACAACAGTCCGAATAATGTAAATAGTGTACATAATACCTCATCCCAGAAATATAGACAGATACTGAAAGGCCGAAATGTTGGAATAAATATGGCGACAAAGATGAGGACAATAGTCCGAATAATGTAAATGGTGTACATAATACCTCATCTCAGAAGTATAGCGATATACTAATTTTCTCAAGATAAATATTAATATATTTTTGTTTCTTTTATTAAACCCCAGATTGAGAGCTGGGCACTGTTTCCTTAAGGCATATTCAAATTTCGCTGCCAGTGTTGCTTTTACAACATGCCGTGCTGGCGGCAAGTGTATTGCAAACAGGGTGTTTAGCATCAAAGATACGCTGAGTCCTCGGCTGTTGTTCGTTCGTTCGTTCGAGAGAGAGAGAGATGCATGATTCCCTGCCATTATTTACGTATCTGCTGTCTGCTTTTCTGAAGTTTCCGTTATGATGAGTGGGAAATCACTCGAGGCGGTGAGCGAGGTCAGCCTTGGCTATTCTAAAGGCGGACACTGCCGTACATGTTTCGGGGTAGGGAAAAAGCGGAAAGGATGAATCAGTTTCACATCACTCTTTGCAGGTATTTCAGATCTATGAAATACGCATCATGCTTATCAACGGAACCAGCATCAGTAAAAAAGAAATAATGATAAAGTTTTCACTGGGTTAATGAAGCTCCAAAACAGTAAACATACACAAAATTTAAAAATAAAAACAAAGAATACAAAGACGGAATAAATAAAAATTGGTAAATTTTAAATTAGGATCAGCTAAAATAACAAAAAGACATGTCTATTTTTTTTTTCTCTTGGCTTCGCTATTAGCGTACCCCTGTACGATTTTGATCATTTTAAAAAGCTATTTTTAGAATTTTAATCAACGACCAAAGGTGAGCCTGAATAACGACCAGAAGCCCCTTCCTATTTTAGTTTGAAGAATTAAAACAGGAAGCAATCTGTGGTAACTGGTTAATTGGTGAACTTCGGCGAGCGGAAAATATATAAATATAGCTTTACACTTTTTAAAACGTTCGTACTCTTGTCCTCATCTTTATTGTCATATTTACGACGTTTCGACCGTTGTACGCTTCGGTCTTCTTCAGGTGATATTTCTTGGAATTTCGAATCAAACATAGGAGTCGATTGTTTTAACTCCACGTGTCATGCCCAGTTAATTTCGCTTCATAACTCACTACCGTCGCCAAGTATGGAACTCACAATAAATAAATTATGTTTACATTTTCGGCGTCATTTCTACAGATTTGTTCTGCTGTTAAGCATTCCCGCCATTTTTTATTGCTGATATCATATGTTTAGCTATGGAAGTGTCTAACGGGTGTTTTATAGTTAAAGGCTACTTAACTTTACACTTGGTCTACTTCTCATGAATAAAATGAGCAAAGTTTAATTTCGGACCTGGAGAAAAAAACATGACATTTGCCAATTCCGTAGTCTCCCTGACTTATTTTTAATGTTTTAAAACCCAAAGCATATGAAGTTTGGGTTTATTTGTTTTCAAATTGTTCCAAACCAAACTAAAAAGTTCAAAACAAAACCAAAATCTCAATTTTAGCATTGTTATGATTAATTACATATTATAAATTAGTAATCTTGTAAATAATCAATTAAATAAATAGTCTTTAACATTTTTGTTGTCAGTTCTCGAGAAAAAAATGTATAAATTCAGTTTCATGCGCATTGGTTTGATAAAAATTCTAATAGCTTTTTAAAACAATAGAAATTACCAACGGCTTGTATGTTAATAGCATTGTCATGGGAAAAATGTCTTCTCAACACACTGTTTATTGATTCATTTATATATTTGTGTGGTGCAAGCGTGAAGCTTTGCCTAAAAATGATTTAAAAATTAGTCGCGAATAATCTCAATACTGTTCGTTTTTCAACGTTTGCATACACCGTCTTATTTTAAATCCTAGACGGTTTGTGAAATCAGTTAAATTTTGATTAAGCATTGCTTACTAAAGGACCTGAATTCCAAGTAAAAACAACTTTACTGCACTAACACTGGTCTGCATTATTACATTGTTTACAATCACATGACTGAAGGCGCCTTAAAACATCTAAGCTTAGCCTAATCTGGTACAGGGATACAGTAAAAAGAGCACTCTACACAACGCGCTATGTATGCATAGAAGCTCCATGGATGTAAACTTAACTTGCTCACAAACACTCAATGGTAGATGCCCAAGATATTTACTAGTGTTAATATCGTGTAGCATAAGTCCGCAATAGGAGGATTTCTGAGTCTACCATTTACGAGGTTAAATTTCTAAGCATCGATTTACGGCAATTGACTAAAATATTAAGTACTCGAGATTTATTGCTGGAAAATACGGCAATTGTAACTAAAATATTAAGTACTCCGAGCAAGAGGAAATTAGTATTCATAGAAATGCTTTAAGAAATGCTAACTTAAACAATGACGAACAATGAGAAAAGTCTTCCAAGCAAGATCAATTTCTGTGGTCAGGAATTTAAAGCAGCGAGAGAATACAAATGTCTTGACTCGATTATCAGTGAATGGGGCTCTAGAATAGAAATCATTTAAAGAGCATCATAAACAGTGGCAGCCGTCGCAAAACAAAACTATCTCGAAGGACAACAATATCTGGGTGAAATCCAAGATCATAATGTTGAAGGAATTGGCCTTTTCAATGTTTCCCTATAGTTGCGAATCTTTGACATTAACTGCGGAATTATAGCGAAGAGATTAAAGTGTTCGTTCCTGAATTCCTTGTATGTTACCCAGATCATTATAAACCTGAGGGAGGTCGGGGGAGAACGACTGAAACGTTTTGATAACGCTAACACAGATGAGAACAATAGTCCGTATACAAATAGGGCCAAATACTGGTATCTATCGAAAATAACGTTGTGAGTCAACGTGCCAATATTCCGTCAATAGACCTTGTCTTTTGAGAGAGTTATCATATTACGGACTCACAAAGAGAAAAGTCTATTAACGAACGAGGGCTACACACACACACACACACACACACACACACACACATATATGTGTGTGTGTGTGTGTGTGTGTGTGTGTGGGGGCGGGTGGTTAGAACGTTCGCTTTCTGACCATCTCACCAGGGTCGATTTGTCAGGAAGTCTCCTTCCTGAGGTTATCGGAATAGATCAATGTTGTTCCCAGAGTGTGGCACCTTTGATAAGTGCCTGAAAAACAATCCCACGGGTTGACCCAAAGCTTGTAAGTGAAATTGGGTAGACCGAACTCTTGAGGGCCGTCGATAGCTGTGCTAGCACGAAACCAGAAGTCATTGTGGCCGAGGGTTCGAACCTGCTGGCCTTGTTTAAATTGTTGATCAGCTAGATAACACACTCTCTCCCAGAAACCGTAACTACGGTCTGCTCAGTATAGTTGCAGTATAAACCACAAGTGCGCTCTGTTGGTGTTGAGCAAACATAAATATGCCTGAGCAAGCGTCTGCAAAAAGGATTGGCTCGCCGCCCTAGTAGACGAGTATCCTCGAATACGAATGACCAGCTATTTATGTATATATACATATATATATATATATGAAGAAAAATATGAAGATTTATATCCATTTACACTTGCTTATATATATATATATATATATATATATATATATATATATATGCATTTGTGTATGTGTAGAATTTCGATTATATGTCTAATTAACTTTCCAATTTCCATGACTTTTCGTCATTTCCAATATACTTTTTACTTAAGATATATTTCGTTAATTATTTTTCCTATCTCTTGATACGTTTTCATATATTATTGAATATTTCTAAAGCTGGCTATTCTAATTATTTGGGGAAACGAGCGGATCTGTTTGAAATAGATCGTCGTGATTTCCGGATTCGTACGACTTTTTGCCTCTATCCCTGCGTAAATGGAGCCAATTAGAGGAGATTAAAGCATAATTATGGCAAGATTTAATTAGCTCCATAATTATCCCATTGGGGGAACAAAGACAATTCCGTGAATTTTATAAATTTAAAAGAAAAAAATATTTGATATGTAGATGCAATCCTTGAAGAAACATCAATGACAAATATCTAGATAATATTTCACTCCCATACATATCTATCTATCTATCTATCTATCTATCTATCTATCTATCTATCTATCTCTGTCTTATACATATCTATCTATCTATCTATCTATCTATCTATCTATCTATCTATCTATCTCATTCTTATACATTATCTATCTATCTATCTATCTATCTATTTATTTATATATATATATCAGTCTTATACATAATTATCTATCTATCTATCTATCTATCTATCTATCTATCTATCTATCTATCTATCATATTTCTATCATATTTGTGAGTAGTCTGTAAAATATCAAGCTATATAAGTCTCATTTATATTCTATCTATCCACCTATCTATTTATCTATCTATATCAGTCGGTTCAAATCTATCTCTTTAGAACTTGTGTGAATCTATTGCCTGGAGCTGGAACGGAATTGCCCTTCCACTCACACCAGATACACTGTGTAAAATTCTTCAGATGTCGACCGATTTTTATATTGGGTAATAGTAGCTCATTTAATTTTCACAACAGCAATTTTCGCTTCACATTTTTGTAAGCAATCAATTCTTAATCGTCTTCTTTTAAAATGGTTCATTTGCGTTGCGAAACGTATTTCGTTAATACTTTTTGGTTACATCGTGAGACATTGAAACATTGTCACGTGTCCCGTGTTAATCATCGTTTCGATTTGCTCATCATGCTGACCTTTCTGATGAAAATGTCCACTACGAGAATCTAAGAACACTATTCCCAGTATGATACAATCTCCATAAACAGTATATATTTTTAGATGCTTGTAAAAGATATTTTTTACCTAAGATGATGAAAATGTATTTAATTTTCCTCCATTTTCACCTTTAATGTAAAAACATTTAATATTCTCAATCTAAAATATTCTCAATCTAATCGTTTTGAAAGGAGCATTGAAATTTAATATTTCAGAATATATATATATATATATATATATATATATATATATATATATATATATGGACGGAACCATCTTTCCAGTTTCACTCACAAGGCTTGGATCAACCCTTGGTATGGTTTTCAAGCACTTTCCAAAGTGACGCACGCTGGGATCGACGCCTCTAGTCCGATAACATCAGGAAGTCTCCTTCCTAATATAATCGACCATGGCGAGATTCAAACCCGGGTCTCATGGCGCAGTGAGGATCCCCAGGCGAGGCTATGACGAAAGGGCAGAGTCTCGTCTCGGGAAACAGCTACTCGACCCCGTTTTATACGGGGTCCTACAGGGAATACATTAAAGTCGGACACATTAAATTTGGTCTTGTGCCACATCTGACTGCGTGGGGCGTTTGTTGGATATCTTGCAGTTGAAGATCCATTGTGGAATTCACTGGACTCGCTTCTAGCAGTTGACTACTTCTATGCGCCGCTGGCGAATCTTATATGCGTTGTTCTTGTCCTAAATATTATCGTTCATTAGCAACCTTTGTTTGATTATTCTATTCAGTAACCTTACCTAGGTTAAACATATGGTCAGAATGCGAACGTTTCAACTATTCAGTCACGTGCCCATATATATATATATATATATATATATATATATATATATATGTGTGTGTGTGTGTGTGTGTGTGTGTGTGTGTGTGTGTGTGTGTGTGTGTAATACTTTCCTGTCACGTGTTTTCTTCAATCTCAAATATCGTCATTTCTTTCCATACGATATGAATATATATACAATTATAAATGGTTTTAGAACGTCGAAAGTATTGAGTTACAATGTCAACCAAGCTTTATTCAGTGAATTTGCCAAGACCAAAATACTCCACAATAAGAATTCGCACAATGTTGCCTTCCATTTCCACTACACATATTTCTTGAACTATTTTCATTTCTCTAAAAATCACCTGTTCAAACGGGACTTCCTAAAAACGCTACATTTTTCATATTTAGCTTACAAACTATTTAGCTAATTCTGTTAATATTGTTCTCTCTCTATCTCTCTCTCACTCACTCGTTGGGTCTAACGTTTCACTTCACCAACATTGTGCAGAAAGATCCATAGAAAAGAGATGTATAGAGTGATCACAAACAAAAAAATGCTGTTCTCTGACGAAGGCTTGCAAAAGATATTTTGGTCGAAAACCCGTCTACTACACTCTCAAGTCAAAGTCGCCACAGATGCTGACAGCTTTAAAAAAAAAAGTGAATAGGCTTTGTTAACTATCTGAATAACCAATTTTAATCAAATATTGAACTTTGATGTTGTCCTTTGATATTGGATGTCAACACTAACTAAATCTTCAATTTTTCTAAGTTGCGTCGACATACAAATTGAAGTGTTTGACTGCCGTCAAGAGCATGTGGTGTAGAATCTAATTTAACCTGTAATGATCTCCAGGAGCGGCGAACTTAGAAGTCGACTTCATTCGCCCGACCAATTTGCAGATAAAAATAATTTGTACTTCTTAGGAAACTCAATATCTTACCCATTTCTGCTGCAAATTAAATTATTTCAAATGGACTTTGTGTGAGTCAACGTGACAATATTCCGTCAATAGACCTTGCCTTTTGAGAGTTATCATATCACGGACTCACAAAGAGAAAAGTCTATTATGAGCGCGTGCCTACATACAAGCATATATATATATATATATCATTGAAATCAATTGGATCTACGCGGGTTGATTTGCTCTTAGAGAAACAGAAGGCTGTCAATGTTGAAATTCACAATATAAAGGTTCAAGAGAACAGAGACATATATAAAAAAGAATTGATTTCTGCTACTTGTTTTTTGATTAAACAAGAACTTTTATGTACAAAAATCATTGTTAAATCCAGGAAACTATGTTGTGTTGCTGAACTATACGGCAAATGAAAACTCAAAGACTTTCGTCACTTACTTTAATATCGACTGGAAACAAAAGACTTAACAAAATGGAGTAAGACTATCATTTCAATGTCTATGAAAAAGTGACAGATATTTTTGCTTCAACGAAAAAAAGAAGAAGAAAGGATTTCTTGTACAAATAGGCAAACATAATTAGTAAATAAACTTTTTTTTAAAAAATATTTTTATCCTTTTATATAGCGACAAATTTTTATGACATTTTATTACATGAAGGTCAAAAAGCTGCCTACCCTGAAAAATTACTGACGGTCCGTAAGATATATATATATATATATATATATATATATATATATATATATATATACCCGTATGTATGTATATATATATGTATAAAGGGCTGACGATTGCGTCTAGCATGAAAACAGCCTGTCGGCTCTAAGTCTTGACTTCAATGTTCACTTTTTATTTTTTCCAAACCCTCTATCTCTAATATTGAGCACAATCCAATAAATATAGCACACCTTAACTTCATATATATATATATATATATATATATATATATATATATATTGTATTCATCAACAGACTGTTTCGCTGTATCACGGCTCATCAGTGTGGCTATACGTCCGGTGGCCTCTAGCTAGGATTGAATTGGCGTCAGTCGGGAATTCTACCACTGAGCCGTTGGTGCACGGCATGGATGAAGGTGAATTTAAGTGTATTTAGTTTTAGTTTTAGATAGATACACAGTGACTGAGAAAACTCGATTACCAACCCACACTTCCTCCCCAGAGAGCTCAACCGAAATAAATTTTTCAAATTTTAATATATATTATTATCCACAGACTGTTTAAATATAAATATATATATATATATATATATATATATATATATATATATATATATATATACAAACTACTGAACTCTCCCGTCGTTTTTCGACGTATGAGTGTCAACAACTCACACCTGTTGATATTATTTTATTATAGTGGTGAAGGATTTGTGCAGAACCAACCACACATTTTGGAAGAGACGTATACAGAAATCTGATGCGCTTCATGCCACATGGTCCCTAAACCCTCCTCAGGTTTTGAATTCAGAGTTGTTTTATCCTAGACCGGCTGCCGTATATATATATATATATATATATATATATATATATCTTCTCAGTATATCATTCTTAATTTAACCTGTAATGATTCCAGGAGCGGCGAACTTAGAATTCCCTTTCATTCTTCCGACCAATTTGCAGATAAAAAATAATTTGTACTTCTTAGGAAATCTCGTATCTTACCCATTTCTGCTGCAAATTAAATTATTTCAAATGGACTTTGTGTAGTCAACATCATAAAATATTCCGTCAATAGACCTTGTATCATTTGAGAGTTATCATATCACGGACTCACAAATAGAAAAGTCTATTATGATAGCCTACAGATAAATATATATATATATATATATATATATATATATATATACAGTTACATCAAAAATACTTTTACAAAATTCAGGGGCGGGTTCTTCTCTTCCATATAAAATATGTCCGTAAATCCTTCGTTTTTGACTTATTAAGTTTAAAGAAAGTTTACAGTAGATGGCGCTGTGTTGCGATGTAGACTAGGTTCCATTTGTCATTCGTGTACATTTCTTGCTAATCTGTCTTCAACATTTAACGTGTGTAGTAGTGAGATAACTGAAAAATGTTTCGTTTAACAATGGCAGGATATTCATGTCATTGGCATGCAGAGGCTGCATCGCTCTATCAGATTGTGTTTGCAGACCGAAGGCAGCCGAATCATCCTTTTGTCCTTGTTTTGTTGTGTTTGACCTCGCCCCCAATTTTGTTAGAAATTTTTGATAAAATACTTTTCTCGACGCTTATCTCTCTATATATATATATATATATATATATATATATATATATATATATATATATATATATATATTGTCATCCACAGACAGACAGTTTCGCTAAATCGCAACTCTTCAGTGTGGCTAGACGTCCGATTGCTTCAAGCTGAGATTGAAAACCGACCGATTTGGAGATGCTAGAGATTCTACCCCTAGACTATCTTCGCACGGCAAAGAGGAATGGAAATTTTAACGTTTTCTATGCGAAATATGTCAGTTCAATTCAGTTGAAGAGCAATGCTTTAGTAGTGGTATGAGCCACTGTTTTTAAAATTACTCTTTTCTCAAGAGAGAAAACCCTGACCAGATTATCCGGGAGGATATATATTATCATCCACAAACAGACTGTTTTGCTGTATGACAGCTCTTCATATATATATACTTGACTCTCCCGTCGTTTTTCGATGTATGACAGTCAAGCAGTTGTCCATACCCATTCCTATACCGTGCCTCCATATCTATTTATTGTTGCGTCCGAAGACGGCCGAGCTGCACTATACTAAATTGTAGAACATAGAGTAATTCACTTACGATGAGGCGAACTTCTGCTCATAGGAACATGAACCGTAAAGTACACGCAACGACGCAGTGGTGCGTCGTGCACATTGCAACACTATCTGCGGTATAGCTATGATGTATATATATATATATATATATGTGTGTGTGTGTGTGTGTGTGTGTGTGTTTGTGTGACGGGTGTAACAGCAAAATTGTCCAAATCGTGTAACTACATAATTATCCATCCCACAAAATGTTTAATATCTAAAAAAAAAAAAAGATTTTGACACCATTTATCGTAAGAATCACTGAAAAACCCTTTGTTTTATTCAGCTAAAAAGAGAGCAGGTTAAAATTATTTTGTGCCAAAACCACTGTCTTCACAAATGAGCAATGGTGAGAAGAAAAATAATCATTCAAGCCTTCAGTAATTGTACCAACATTCATACTCTGGTTTCCATCTTCAAAGTCCATTAAAGAATCATCAAGAGAATGGTAAATACGTTTAAAAAAAGAGGGAACGATAGAGAGGAAAGCTGGTTCAAGAAGTCACAATTAGAAGAGGGATCATCATTTCAACTTGGCGCTAAAGAGATCAATTAGAAAAGATCCAACTCAATTCAGTGCTTACCTCGAATAAAATAGATCAGAAACTATATTTTCCTTCTGTGGCACAATATGCACCTAATCCAACAAAATTACCAAAATTACTTTGATTATTATGACTCAAATGCAAAATATTTTATTTTGGATTAGATTAGGTAGGCATAATTTGTCCCTGACTTTCAATCTCAGTATGTAATCTGTTCATAGTAGTCCACGTGTTTGATTCATTCACTCAATACCGTTTTCTTTACACGTTATGAAGGCAGGAGTAAATCTGCTTTCAACCCAGCCGCTTGGCATCTTTCTTGGAGTGAGGTTGCGCGCCTGTGTTTCGCTTATTTTCTTGTATATTTTTTCTTCAATTTTATTTCATTTACTTCTATTGACATTGTTTTGCAGTTCCAGCAACAAATGGTGAATATCTTAAGAAATTTTCAAAACCAGCCTCCGAAGAAAAGAGACAAATTTAAAAAAAAACATGGTAGACCAATACCAGAATATAAAGACTTAAAAGAACAAAAAGGCGACAAAAATGATTAGAACATTTCAAATTGTTTGGTACAGCAAGAAAGTATGGTTGGGAGAATGTAATACAAAAAAGGGGGGTCTTTTTTTTGCAAAATCCAGGAAAATATTATTTTTTTTTAACGGAAAAACAGCATAGCGTAAATGAAAAAAATGCCACAAACTTAAAGAAAATAAAGTATTATCGTCAAAATGCTTATGTTATTATTAAGATGAAAGAAAAAAGTATTTTTAATTATTTTTTGAAATTTTTTAATATTTTCTAACACGTTCGAAATTTTGGTTAAAGTCGTCTTTGTTTACGTCATCGCGGTGACGTTTAAAATAACATTGTTTTTTTTTGCGTTTTTTTTCCGTTGAAAACATATTGATTTGGAAATTCTTGTAAAAATAAAATAATTGTCCAATCTTAATGAAATTTTCAGGACTTATTCACAAATGAATGAAATTATTTTTAAATATTTTTTTTTAGAAAATTTTGGTAAAAATATTTTTTTTTAAATATATTACCCCCACTTAGTTAATTTCATGAAATTTCGCCCAAAACCTTTTGGCTCCTCAATTTTATTTTTTTTGTTAAAAGAAGGAGTCTTTGGAGATGGTAAATAACCTACTTTTTTTTTTCAAATTTGAGCTATTTAACTGAAAATCTTGTCTGAATTGAAAAATAATGAATCCAATAAAACTATGATATTACTTAATTAGAAAAGCTTTTAATTGCTTTTGATTGCTTTTATAAATAAGTAATATTAAGGACATTATTGTCTGAAGAAATAATTTTTTTCTGATGAATAATTAATTTTTACAAGAATTTTTTCGTTTTTTAAGAAATTTTAATTATAATAATTTATAATAGTTTAAAATCGTGTAAAGCTCTGTATTAGGAGGGCTCCTCAATATTATGTAGTAATTAAGTAGAAAAAAAATTTACGAATCCAAAATTGCTAAGTTTAATAAATTTAGTTGCGCTACTTTTTTTAAAAATAATTTTTTATGTTGTATTTTTTTTACTTAATACATTCCTTATTTCCATGTATGATATACAGAAATTGCCATTATTATAACAAGGTCACGTGATCTAAGGGTTTTGTCCCTTTACGTGGCCTTTTTCAAAATTTCGTTTATTAACAGATTGTATTTTCCGTTCAGCTTTAAAAAGTGTAAACTTTAAATTTTAAATTATTTTTTTTTTTTTTTTTCATTTACTATTTCACTAAATAATTTTATTTTATGTATTGTATTTCCATTAGTGTGTGTCATACTCAAATAGAATAATTTTTTTTAAAAACTCAGACTTAAAAATTATGTCATTTATGGTCATCAGTAGTAGCTGTCATCGGCTCGTCAATCAACCATCATCAATAGATCGAACAGATGAACAGGACCGCTCGTTAATAATTGGTTGTATATTATTTTTTTATGCTATAAGTAACAAAGATTTCTTTGAAATCAGATTACTTTAACTTTAAATTTTTTAATTTTACTAAAATAACGTGTCAGAATTTTTTTAAATATTTTAAAAATCGATAAATTTGTGTTTGTTTACAAATTTCTTAAAATTAAGAAAATGGCCGTTTTTAAGAAAATTTAAAAATTTGAAATTAAATTTGACAATCAAATGTATATAGTTTCTATCTGAAATACACCAGAATTGTTTAATTAATAGAAATCGTAAATTTAATTATTAAACTTTCAATTAAAGCTAAAATGAAATCTTCAAGAATGTTTTTTCGTTGTAAAAATTCATTTTAAACTTCAATATAGAAAATTTATGCCGAAATAGGGGACATACCCAGAATATATAACATATAAATATTTTACAGAAAATATATATATTTATTTAAATAAATAATATATATTTATTTATATATATATAAATTCATAACTTTGAATTATATAATTGGTTCCATCAGGCAAAAAATTTGTTTTCAACATTTGAATCAAAATTCTTTTTAATTTAAAAAACCATTTTTTTTACATGAATTAAAAATCAACCTTAAAATTAAAAGTCCTTTTTTTATTAACAATTCAGATTTTCCGAGAAAGGATTTGGAAATTTATCTTTTTTATCATTTAAATAAAAAAAAACTCTATTTTTATATCTCTCTGTCTTGTTTATCTCTGCGAATTATATGATATCTCTCTCTCTATCTATATATATATATATATATATATATAAATATATATATATATATATATATATATATATATATAAAATGTTTATCTGAAAAACACTAAAGTGTTTTTGGTTCGTTTTTCCCAGTTTTCATTTAAGCCGTCTATGCCAAATATGAAACTTTGGTAAGAATTTGGGGTTAATCTTTGATTTTTTCAACTAAAATTTCAGGTTAAAATCGATTTGTTTTTCCCATTTATGTCTTTAACTGTTGTCAAAGAAATTTTTAAAAGAATTTTTTTTTGCCTTCAAAATGGTACCAATACAATATTTCTTTGCTTTTTTCAAAATTTATTCGAATCCCTATATCAATAGAATGTTGAATAACTTTTAAAAGATCCGTTTTGAGAAAAACTGGATCAGGAAAGGACAACATAATCATCATTTTATCTTAAAAAATTTTCACTTTTCATTTTTTTCAATATATTTTATCATAAATATATTTTTTTGAGTTTTATTTAATTTTTTTTTTGTTTATTATTTCTTTCGTGGTTTGGAAAAGTATAACAAAACTTAATCATTGGATACAATTTTCACTATTTTATTTTTGCATTTAAACCTATCAATTTTATGTTGGGATATTTACAAGTTTAATATGTTTTTCAGTGTTTATAAAGATTATTTGCTTTTAATTAAAATTTTTCTTAGGATATTTTTCAGTTTGTCTTTAAAAATTAGTTGGTTAAAATTTTTGTATCTTCTGTAAATAGTTCTTAAATCTTGATTAATAAATGAAACAATGACGTTCATTATTAATTAACATTACGTTTTCGGATTGTCATGTTCGTTGAAATAAAGTTCAAATATAAAAAATTTTATTTATTGATCATTTTTATAACTTATTCAAGATTTTTTCGAGTTTATGTAATTAACTTTCTGTCCTGGTAGTAACAAGGTTAATTATATCCTTGCCATTTCATTTTAAAACTTCATTTTTAAAATCTTTTTTTAACTGGGGAAATGATTTTTGTCATAAACCTTTCTTTGTCGTAGCCAAATGTCTTTATTTGATTGTTGGAACTTTCTAATTGATATATTTCTGTTGAAATTATCTGAAATTAAAAGGGTGAATTAGATCTTTTCTAAAGAATTTTCAGAATCTCTTGATTGTTCTTGAATTGGACTTTAAAATGGAAGCCAGAATATTTGTTAGAAATGAAGCAAATATCTAAAATAACCTTTTCAACTTTGAGTTAAGAAGAATTTCTATTTTCTGACTATATTTGTTCTATCTTTTAATTTTTTTTTTAGGAAGATAAACTTAGATAGACATTTGTTCAGTGAAAACAAATAGCTTATTTAGAAAATGTCTTATCTGAAAAATGGAAAAATCTAACAAATTTGAAGGTGTTATTTTTAAATTAGGTCTATACTTTCATTATGAATTCAATTAATGAATCAAATGGGATAAATTATATATATATATTCATATATATATTCGTATATATATATATAATATATATATATATGTTTTATATATATATTTATAGGTATAAATATATATATTTTATAAAGTGCTCAATATCAAGAGATAGCAACAACTATGTAAATATAAATTTAAAATTCACTTTTTACAGTCATTTTTAATTAAAATATATATAGTATATAAAATATATAAAATATTCCTTTTATTCCAATATAATTATCCCTTCGTTTAAATATCGAAACAGAAATTAAAATAATCACATTTTCTTATTTTATTATCATATAATATATATATAAATATATACTTATTTAAAAATAAATAACAGTGTGTGTGTGTGTGTGTGTGTGTGTATGTGTGTGTGTGTATGTGTGTGTCTCTTGTGTTTATTTTTCTTTTTATTAATGACAATCTTTCCAAATATGTTTTATAAATATATTTAAATATTCTCTTTAGTTGAATACTCAAATATTTCAACGAAAATCTTATTTCCTTAACATCACCCAGTCACGATTCAATCCCAAAACCTGAAAAAAAAATAATTATTAAATTGTTTTTTTTTTTATTTGAATTTAAGTAATAAACATTTTAATTTAACATATTAAACAAACACACACACACACAATAAAAATGCTTTATATTGTACATCTGGGATAACACACATATTTATTTATATATATATAAAGTCCTTTCCAACAACACAGTAAAAAGTTGGAAATAAAGTTTTTAAAAATATCAAATACAAAAATGCTAACATCAATTATAGAAACAATTGTACTAACCAGAAGAAAAAACAAGAAATGAAAATCATTTTTTCTGGTTTACCCCCGTTCAAACCAAATGAAAATTAACTATTAAATTTTTAGCTTTAATTGAAAAACACTTTCCTACAAATAGTAGACTTAGTAAAATATTTAATAAAAACACCGTAAAATTTAAGTTACAAATGCAAATGTGGAAATCTAGAAAGTATAATAAAAAACACAATAATAAAATCCTCAATAAACCCCCATGCCAGAATAGTATTAATAAAAAAAATTGTTACACTTAAATTAGACAAAATAGTGAAAAAATATGTGATTGTAGAAACCTTGTAGAAGACTTCCCATTGGAAAATAAATGCCGCGTTCAATCTGTTTATACCAATGTATATCTCATCCATTATATATATCCTAATATAATATGATATATGTTTAGTCTATCAACGAATGAATGAATTAAAATGAGATGGAGACTAGCATAAAAATGCTCCTTCAACAATATTAATAAAAGAAATTTGACATCTCTATCTAAATATTTTTGGCATTTATAAGGAAATGAATAAAACACCAAAAGTAAAATGGAAAATTATAAACAAAACTAGAACTTGTAAAACTTGGGATGACCCATGTGTGTTATGCCTACATGAAAAACTACACATTATCAAGTTTCTAAATAATAAAAATTTATTAAAAAATAGACATGAAAACGGTTTTTTTGCTGACATCATCAATGTTTTATTTTTGTTACATTAAATAATTAGTTAAAAACAAAACAAACAATAAAATAATAAATACAAATTTTAAAATTCCATAGTCTAAATAAAAAAGTTTAAATTTCTAAACAAAAAAAAAAAAAAAAAAAAAAAAAAAAAAACCTTTATGAAGTCGTCAAAAAAACAAATGTTAGCGAATTATGACAGTTTTTTTTATATACAAAAACCCTTTCAGAAAAAAAAAAAATAAAATAAAAAAAAAAAAAATAAATCTCGATAGACATTTAACCAGACTAGACGATGTCATCTTCCGCTTTGAATTTAGACACCCCAACCTTACCCTGAATGTAACTGAGATATTGATACAAATTATTAACCCTTACGCCCCCTTTTTTTAAAAAAATAATTGCATAGCCGTTACCATAGTAATTTTAATTTTAATAATGAATATGATTATGAAACGCGTAAATTTCAAGAATTAGTTATTCAAAAAAAAAAAATTCGCTTGAAGATGGAACAGAGGTTGGTACTTTAATTCAATTTAATTCAAATAATTATATTGAAGTTTCGGCTCTTGTTTTGAAACATGGGAACTCTTATGTAGTGTCGGAATCATATTTTTCAATAAATAATTATATATATATATATATATATATATATATATGTATATATCAATTTCAATAGAAAACAGACAATTCTTTATTATCCATATATTTTAAATTAACTTTTAATTATATTATTTATATATATATATATATATATATATATATATATGAAACATTGACAAAACAAGAAAAATATGTGCATGTGTGTGTTTATATATGTATCTCTCATTAAATTACCATTTAAGATAATAGATATATGTATGTCTGCATGTGTGTGTTTGTGTGTGTGTGTGTGTGTGTGTGTGTGTGTGTGTGTGTTTGTGTGTTTTTGTGTGTTTTTGTGTGTTGGGGGGGAATTTCAGATAGAATATATCTGTAAAAGGACAATAGGAATAAAATAAAAGGAAAAAGGCCAAGTTTTCTTATTATATATATATATATATATATAGGAAACGTTTATCAATCTAACATGTTTCACTTTTATCAAAGTTTCATCACAGAATGATATATGGAGAAAAAAAGAAAGGAGACAGAAATTCTGGTATTTTTATTTTTGTGTTGCTTGATTTTCATTGGTTAATCAGTTTTTAGGTGCATTTGACTTATTAAACAAACGTTAGTATATATGATGGCATTCCCAATTCAACGAGAGACGACCCTCCTTTTTGAAGTTCCGAAAAAATTAACGGATTCCAAGCCTAACTGTACAAAAGTTAATATTGTTATATGTATGTAAGTGGATCATATTTCTAGTTTGTCTATGTGGCATTCAGATTAAGTGTAGGAGACATTATTTATGTTTGGTTGTTGTGTGCATGTTTATTTGGGAACGTTTTTACGTAAACATCGGTAGTGCTAGATAAAAATACGTTATAATCTTTACGAAAGGATTTAATAGCAGTTAGCGAGTGATATAGTGTTTTTGATGTGTGTTTATAATTGGTAAGATATCTGTCAGTATTCCCTCGAATTAATTTCGACCTAAAGAATTCTTTTCTATTAAGAAGGATTTTGTAAAATCAATTTTATGGTGAGTTTGTTTCCTGTGTATTAAGAGATAATTTAAAAGATTGCCCAACTGTAGATCCCTTTTATGCTCGTAGATACTGGCTTTTAGATTACGAGATGTCTCGCCGATGTAAGTGTTTTTGCATTACTATGGATTTGTTTCGGAAATACGGTATTATTTATGTTGTAATTAGTAGTGTTGTATTTATTTTTCTTCCTAATTATATATCCGATTGTCTTGGGCGTGGTTGTAATGACCTTAGTATTAGGGATAGATAATATATTTTCAATTTTTATTTTTTAGATAGGGCGTTAGAGGTTAGGATTATGAATTTTGTTTTTTGATGTTAGAAATGCTATAAGCGAAGTCGAGTTTTTAGGATTTTTGTATAGGACTTCTAACATCAACATATTTATATATATATATATATATATATATATATATATATATATTTATATGTGTGTGTGTGTGTGTGTGTGTGTGTGTGTGTATGTGTGTGTGTGTGTTTGTGTGTGTGTGCATGTGTTCACATATTTGTAAGAAGCTACCGTCCGTCTATCCTAATCTAATGGCTTTTATCTGTCACAGTCTGTTCATATCTCAATTCTATATGTATATGAATAACTATATCCATCGCAGTCTATTTATATAGATATATTTGACTGATCATTTACCAATTTAGAGAAAGGTCTAATAAATAGTAATCTGTAAAAATTATCCACCACCATCAAAAAATTACTCCTTGCATTTTTTATGAGCGGACCTGTGAATTTAAGTTGTGTCTACGTATTTAATAATGTGTTCATGTTAGATTTATCAACTGCTTTCATTAGTCTTACTATTTTATTAAATTTATAATGAAATAAAATTGAAACTTGATTTAATTGTTCTTTTTTTTATTCCATGAACTTCAAGCCCCAAAACAGTGTCATTGGATATAACATGTATGCTATTCTATTCGTTACTAGTTTCAAAGAATGTGGTTAAGACTCCATGAAAGTATTTGAAGATCATGCAGCGTCCAACAGAACCTGCAGAAAGTGGTTCAAGAAATTCAAAGATGGCAATCTTAGTCTTAAATGTGATCTACGCTTGGAAACTTTTCACTGGTCGATGATGACCAAATATGCTATATTTTGACGCTTCATTGCTTCTTTATATTTAGCAGCACATCAACCTCTATGGATTATTTAATAACGAAATTTAAATATTTTATACGCAATTTTATTTTAATTTTGGAGATAATAATGGTTTTATTGATAAGTGTATGCGAATATTTGAGTATAAATTAATATAACCAACCCAACGAAAACTAGAACTCGGCTCTTCGATTTACAATTCCGAGCCATTATTCATTACATCACATCCAAATCTAGGCTTACGGCACCTGGTATTCCCTAGCGGTCATCCATCTAGTTACTGTCCAGGCTCGACGTTGCTTAAATTTGGTGATCGTACGAGAACAGGGTTTTGAACATGAAGCAAACGTAAGGCTATTTTGATGGAGTATAGCCAAAGATAAGTATAGGCAAGTAAATTGATGCAGGTCAGCAAACTGTTTCGGATCAGATCTAGAAACATGGAATTGTTAAGACGTATACAAGATGGATGACTCATGAATTCTCCAATAAAAATCACCGACATCTTGTCAGCATTTCTTCTCTACTGTCTTGTCCATGAGGAGAAATGATTAATATTTATATTACAAATAGATTTAGTAAAGAGAGGAATTTTATATTTATGAATTTACTACAGTTATTTCAATATATATATATATATATATATATATATATATATATATATATATAAAGACACAATTTTATGTTTATTAGATTCCTTTTATACATACAATATTTAAGTAACTGCCCCGTTTATAATAAACAGTATAGCTACAAAATTTACTACATTCAATGTCCGAAAATTGTCATAGAAAATATTCGTCCTCGAGAGGAATCAAACTGTATCCTATATGGAATGTAACATATTCATATTTTCTGTGGCTCATCGGTAAAAAGCACGTCAGGTTATATGATTTTTCATATAGGATGCTGATTTCGATTCCTGTTGGAAGACGAGAAATATTTATTATAAAAAAATTTTTTTATTCAGGCCGGTAAATGTTGTTATTAACTGTTTATAATGAACAGAGCATTTACTTAAATATTTGTATCTATAAAAAGAATGTATAAATATAAAAATGTCTTAAAATAATTGAAACTTTGTCCATTTCATAATATGTGACGTCATATATATATATATATATATATATATATATATATATATAAAGTGTAACCCGGATATAAGAGAGTTGTCGGGACCGGAGAAACTAGTCTCTTATATCCGGGTTTCTAATATTTTATATACATTAACACAGGCTCTAATTTGGAACCAGAAAAGTCTCTCTTATATCCGGGTCTCTTATATCCGGGTTACACTGTATATATATATATATATATATATATATATATATATATATATATATATATATATATATAATCTGACTCTCCTGTCGAAATTCGACGTATGAGGGTCAAGCAGATCAGTTTCCCAGGAAACCGACAGCCCGACACTGGCACATGAGATTTGATTATAGTGGTGAAGGCCTCGTGCAGGACCATCCACACTTTTTGAAGGGACAAATACAGAGACCTGGTGCTCCGAATGCCACAAGGTTCCCAAACCACCCTCCACAGGTTTTGAATTCAGAGTTGTCCTTCTCTTAGACCAGTTGCCATCCAAGGCTATATAACCTAGTCTGTCCTGCTATTTTACCCATAGCTGGAGGGAGAGGAAGAGGATTCATACCTTTCCCAAGGGTATTAGCACGTAAGTGAATGTAATGGATTCGACTGGAATTCGAACTCGGCTCTATGATTCCTCAATCCAAGCCGCTATTCATTACTCTACCGTGCCTCCTCTATATCTCTCTCTCTCTCTCTCTCTCTATATATATATATATATATATATATATATATATATATATATATATATATATATATATATATATATATATATATAATACCGAATTTCCTTTTCTGCTATTTTTAAAAATCAGTTGTTGAAAAAAAATTTCTTTTCAACAATTTCTGAAGATGTGTTTGTCATAAGGTAGCTCTGATTATAATTTTACTCGTTGCGATAATATTGTATCCTATTTTAGCAATAAATTATGAACCTGTTTTAAAAATGATCTTGTCTTTGGTAGCTCCAACTATATATATATATATATATATCCAACTATATATATATATATATATATATATATATATAGGTAATGAAAAGTTTGGTAATCCGTATGGATAATCCCAAAGAGAATGTAATCCAGAGAGCTCAATGTCAAACCAGAACGAATATTAATTTAATTAAAATTAAAAAAACAGACAACCTTAAGTGTCCATTAATTATATTCTATTTCTCCAGAAAGTTGTTTTTTCCTTGTTCCTCAAATCACATTTCCAAGCATAAAAAATGGTATTAAATTTAGTTATTATTTTTATACGCTTTTGAGGGGTGGTTTTACGTTGATGTAAGGTGATAGATAGAGGGGGAGGAGGAGGACAACAGATATGGTCAAAATTAGAGAAGGAAGTGAGAGATACAAATAATTTTAAATGTATTTTTATTAAAATACTTAGCATTAAAGGAGGTGGTAAGGACGAGACATTGACCTCTTTAATAAGTCGTCGGACAAAAAAAGAGACAAAGAAGAAAAAAAGAAAAGATATAAGAAAGCAAATGTGGCAGCAGTGGTAGGAGGAAAAAGTGGAGAGAGAAGAAAAGGAAAAATAAATTAACATATATAGACATATTGCAGTTAATTTCAAAAACCTAGATTGATATAGTTAACAGTTAACGCTTGATATTAATTTAAAATTTATCAACAAAATAAAATAGGATAAAAGGAAAAATAATATAATGTGAATATAAACTAAACAAAAAATATTAATATTATTAATAACGACCAAAAAGTAAAAAAAAATAATAATTACAATGTAAAATTTTAAATTCTAAATTTTAAATTCATAATTTAAAATTTAAATTTGAAACAACTTAAAACATTTCGAATATAATATAATATCGAAAAACATATCAAAATGAAACAAAATTTTAAAATAATAATAATATAATAATATCGTAATAATAATAATAATAATAATAATAATAATAATGGTAAAAATAATAATAATAATAAAGCTTGCTATGAGAGGAATAACGGTAGATCAGTTATAACACATTCACATCAAACCATATATATTCCTGCATATATGTATATATTAACACACGCACACACACTTACAAATACCTACACAGATATATATATATATCCATATATACATATGCACATATATACACTCATACACACATGTACATATATATGCACATATGTACACATATATACACATATACACACACATACATACACATATATACATACACGTATATATAAGTGTGTTTGCATATATGTGCGTATGTGTGTGGATACATATATATGTGTACCTATGTGTGTGTATATGTGTATATATGTGTACATATAAACTTCTACATACGCACACACACACATATGTTTATTAATACCATACAATCACCGATAAATATCAACACAATTATAAGAATACATATCAACACACATATGCCTATATACAATTATCTTTACGCATATACAGATGTAGTTTAGGATTTAGAGACGGCGTCTCTGCCTGCATTTGAAGATAATTTCATTGCCGTGATTTAATAATTCCCCAGGTTCATTATGACTGATTTTCCCATTAATGCAGAGGTCACAACTGTCTCTAGTTTCTAGGATTTCGAGCACATCTAATATTTGGAAGGCCTGTCCATGGAAACTCTGGAACTTTAAATTATCTAGACATGGAATAACACCTGGTGTCTATATATAGGATTAATTGCTTATGTTATACTGTATATACGTAAAGATAATTGTATATGGGCATGTGTGTTGATATGTATTCTTATAATTGTCTTGATATTTGTAGGTGATTATATGGTATTTATAAATATGTAGCTATGGGATCATATTTTTTAAAAATAATTATATATATATATATATATATATATATATATATATATATATATAATTTCTGACTGAATTTCTGGAATTAAGAATTATCATTGTATACATTATTTAAAAAAACAATCTTGTCAAGTTGTTTAACGATTATACGAAACACAGTTGTAAATCCTCTCATACTTTTCTCAAAGGGTTTAGTGTCTAGGGAAAAGGAATACTCTCAACTGGGCTTCGATTTTACTTCTTCGTTTCTGTTTATCATGCTTTAGCCTTAAGAACAAGCGTTTATGTCAAGAATTTATTTGTAGTTCGATGCAGAGATTTGGCATCTTTCCAGATACTACGTCAAATCCTTGGATATCCAATTCTATCATTGGCCTTCGAGGAATTCCTTTGATTGTATCACGCATGTATTCAACATTTTCGGATTTCCTCGTTGTTGAATGGCTTCTAGAACGTGGATCACTTTCAACGAGCTCACAGCCAAATTCGAAACATCGGTACGAAAATCTGGAAACTGTTCATTGGTTGATTCATCGCCGAATATTACTAATTTTCGGGGAGATATTTCCCTCTTTCAAACAAAACTTCGCGGTCTCACACTGCGCATGCTCATACAATGATGTCTTACTATAGATCGAGTAAGACCAGTTTCTCTTCACGCGTACGGAGTGCCTTTTCCTCTGAACGGTTTATGTCACCGTGACGCAACCTTTTTTTAAGAGAATCGAAAGCAAATAATATTTCCCGGACAGACATCCGCAAATATATTTCCAACTTCATTTTTTATGGTTCTTTTCTAAGCTACTTAACCAACTGGGAATGAGATATTTTTTCCTTTTTCACCGAGGTATTTTTAAATATCCCTTTTCCCTCAAGGTTTCTTTGTACTAGCAGTTTATGCCATCATAAAAGTAAAATGTATTTTTATCGTTTGTTGACAAACATTCTTTTCACTGACATCATTAGCATTTATGGAATGTCTTGGCGTCTTTGTAAATTCACTGTCAGAGGAAGAAGTCTGTGGACAATGAAATCTCGATACAAAGAAATTTCTCACGCGATATCTCGTGAGCAGATTCATTTCAGGACCTTCATTCCCACTTAGGAAGTGTCAAAATTAAAATAAAATAAAATGAAATAAATGAGAATAAGGAACATATTCTCTTCAGTTATCTCGCCAACTGCTTCAGGATTCAGTTTGCTTTCACTCTCATCGTCATTATCCTATAAGACCTGTTTACGGTGGTACGTTTTTCTATACGGTAAGTAACGTTGAGCGTGGTCAGTACCTAGATGGGTGACAGTTTCGGAATATCAACTGATCTAAGCTTGGATGTGCGGGTGATATAATGAATTATGGCTCGGAATTGTGAATCGGAGGGGAGAGTTTCAATTTCCCTTAGGTCCGTTATATTCACTTTGGCGCAAATATCCTTGGAATAGGTATGAATCCATTCTACTCCCGAAGCTATGGGTTAATTAATATGACTTGTATCATTAAAACCAGTTTTATATTTTAAAAAAAATACGTAAAAAATATTTATATTTCAGCATTAAATAATCTATAGAGGTTGATATGCCGCTAAACAGAAACAACCAATCAATAAAACAATTCTCCTTCTTTTGGTCGTTTTTGTGTTTAAAACAGTTGTTTTCAATATTTTATCTTTTTAATGACAGAGAACACATTAATATACAGAGAATAATTTGATATTTAAATTTGCATCATTGGTTCAGTATTGAGTTTGGTAATTTGATTGGGCTGTAGAATCGAATACTGCAAAACGCATTTTCTATGAAATTCAGTCATCATCATTATTGTCAGTCCCATGCCCGTTGTGGTCGTAGGGTCGCGGCGCAGCTGACTATCTCCCTCCATATATGTTTGGTGAAAGCATAGCTTGTTGTTGGCCAGTAGACACAGTGGAGTCCCTCTGTCTCATGTTCAAACTACAACCGATGTCTTTCAATGTAGTCTCGCGTTAGCCACGGATATGTGGCCGTTGATTCTATCTTGGAAACCCTGGCTGTTGACTTCATAATGGATTCCCATCGTCAGCGATATCCTGTCACTGGTTTCCTACATAGTAATGGGACTCAGTCTACATCTTTATAATAGATGACCGTTGAGTTTATAAAAAGGCCCATACGCTTTTTGATATGTTTTGCTTTTAATCTAGCTGTGTGTCTAGCCAAACCCCGCCTCACCAGACAACCCTGATGGAAGAACAGGTTTAGTTAGCCATGACCCGACTCTTCGACTGGCAGTACGGGGTTACATGGTACCAGTAGCAATTATGACTTGGCATAAATGAGGTTCTATATATAAAAACAAATGAAATATGTTGTGCTGGGAACATTCTATTTACAAGGAAATCATTTTAATAATCAAGAAGGAAAAGGATGATAAAATATGTACATACTTATCTTGTACATTTATAAATCTACTATTTGTCTCTACGTTTAAATATTGCTACTGTGTCAAGTTTGGTGCTTCTACTGTCTATCTCGAAAATCTTGACAAAATTCAAAGAAGGGTCTGTAATGTAATCGATCTTGACCTGCCATCTCGACTTCACTCACTTTCCCACCGGCGTGACGTGGCTTCCCTCTGTCTTTTCTACAAATATTTTTATGGTAATTGTTCTGATGAGTTCTCCTTCTTGGTACCTCGACTACATGAATTGAAACGTGCTATGAGATTGGCAATTAGGATCTCGTCGGGTTTTTTTCTGTTGTGACTAGCTAAATGAAACCGTCAATTCTAATTTAATATTTTCTTTTCTTGTACTTCTCCCCTGTGGAAATCTTTTCCAGTTTCTTACTTCCCTACAACCTCCTTTCTTCAGAAAATTAAATGCAACGTCAATCGCCATCTTTTGCCTTCCTGAACCCTTTACTTTTATAATCCTTTCTCCCCACTAAAGTCTTATTTTAATTTACTCTCAGTAACCCTTTTGCGTGTTAGTGGAATTATCACCTTGCTTAGGATGAAATGATTAAATATATATATATATATTTAAATATTAATTTTAATGCAATAGATTTCATGGTTCGTTAATTTTGTTTAACGGCATATCAATCTCTAAGGGTTATTTAATGCTGAAATCTAAATATTTTGAACGCAATTGTGTGCCTTCAACAACAGATAAAATGTATTGTTGGTAACTTTACTATAAATAAATATTATTTGTAATTTTACTACAAATTATTGGTCATATTTTTTATATAAAAATATATTGTTGGTCATTTTGACATAAAAATGTATTTTTATACTTTCATAGTGTTTTGTTTTTGTTTGGGGTGGGGGTTCACTATTTGCCCATAGCTGGGACCCTAACAGGTACTACCACCCTTGGTCAGCATGGACATGGGAACAACAGCAATTAAGAGGTAACTCCATGCTCCTCAAAACCCCCAATCTTCCGATCAGAGACCTTCTGCCGGACGAAGTTTATCGTCATACCAAGGACTACTGTATATTTGTACATCTGTTGTTCTCATATGTATTGATAAAACCAATAAACATTGTTTATTAAATTTAAAGATTTCTCTAATGTCCCTTTGCAGGTGTGGTTGTTGCGTGTTGATAGATTGGCTACATTTCATATAATGTTGTCCCAAGCTATTCATTCACATGAATGGGTGACGGAGAGAAAATAAAATGTAACTTATTTTAAGAGGTATATTATATCATTATTCTCTGAAAATATCATAATTTTTTAAAAGCCCAATTAAAAGCAACTCAACATATTCTTACATACTTTATTACACGTCTGTTTTGCATGACTTTTAGCATTAAGCTGCATCGGATTTAGTTCTCAAAATATAACGAGACTTTCAAGAACTATGAATCAATCTACTTCTAAGGACAAACTTATTTTTGTTTACTTCCACACGCTCCTTGAGACTCGTGAGAAGTGAAAGTTTGTGACAACACAATATGAATTTTGGACAATTTATCCAAGCACAACAACTACATTTGCGAAAGTATATGCGTATATTAGAGAAAAACAGTCTTTAAATATAATAGACACGAAATGTCTATTGTTTAAAACTGATCTGGTCGGCACCGGGTTGTATCCGAGCATCGGAATTGTCATCCTCACTCCGGCGGCAGTGGCTGATGAGGCTGTAAAGGCTCAGTCTACACCTTTAATTATATAATTAAATGAAAAGCATTAGTTCTGTTTCATCTTCAAGTGAATATTGTAATAACTAATTTTTTTAAATTTACTGAGTTTTAAACACACATATAAACTCATAATTTTTTGTTTCCAAGGATACAAAGAAATCCAATCATTTAGACAGGGGCAGTAGCTTGTTCATTTTTATTAACTATTGTTGTATTAATCATGAGTTACATTCGAAAAAGTGGTTAAGTTTAGGGAGGGTAGGGGTGTATTTCCCAACGAATTCTGACATCCATTAAATGCATATCGTCTGGGATTTTTTTATTAACGGCAAAAAATCTTTGGCATTTTTTTCGTACTTGAATACTTGAAGATTTTTCTAGGGGTGTTTGGGTTAGAATACGTTTTATTTAGCTTCAGTTTTTGAATCATGGTTATTACTGTGTAGTGAAAAAAGATATTTTAAATCGGTTAATATATACATTATTTCGTCTCCAAGGTTTTGATTTTATAAGGAAAAGATGCTTGACGATGAATAAAGGATTATTCGAAAGTACTTGCATTTAAAAAAAAATATAAACTGGAAACAACAGACAACAGTTTTATAGATGAGGATCACATCACTCTATCGATTAACAGTATTCTAATGCATATATTATACACTGTTACAGTTTTTTGTGTATATGTTATGTAACTAGTGAGTCAGTCAAAATGATTTAACTCCCTTTATAGTCTACCAATAGAAGGCTAACCAATCAGAAGCCGCAGAACATTGTATCCGACGTGTATAAAGGCGGCCATTTTTGTTTACCCTACCCGAATGACCAGTGCCAACTTGTCCGGCGAACTACGCTTTCCTACTTTGCTCCGAAATATTCACTGCTAACCTCTGGATTCTATACTCGAAACGACCGTCAAAATGTCTAACATACACTACTAGCGATGGATGTCGCCAATAATAGCATTAATATTGCTGATTGATCCTATGCGTGATTATTTCGTTGTATATATATATATTTAAAAACGTGGAGGAGAACAAATTGCATTATGAATAGTGATTCTGCTATGATGCCGTCCATATTGTTCTAAAATAGGCTCCTTGAACAGCTTCTTTAACCACTTTGGCTGAAGCGTACAAATTTCTAAATAAGATGTCAGCCTACATGAAATGAGTGCACCGATTGCACTTTGCTGGGATAAAAGGTACCATAGACAGAACATGTAAGCAATGAAGAAGTTCTATAGATGGAAACTGATTCTTCCGACTAGAAAAAGACAGCTGAAATTTCTGGGACACGTAATTAGAAAAGACGACGTGGAGAATATAACACTCACGGGTCAAAGTTAAAAGCAAAATAAGCCGGGAAAAACGGAAATTTTGCCCTGTTTTATATAAATAAGAAGGTAAATAATGATTTTGAGTGAATCGATGACAAATCAGGAACACAGGGGGTCGGAAAAAGGCTAATAATTAGTTAGTAAAAGAGAGGAAGTTGTGGACAGCCATGATCATCAATGCTGTGCAATTATATGGTAGATAAATGAAGAAGATGGATTAAGGATGAAAAATCGCTTTTCTATGCCATACTTCCAAGACTTTCACATTTGGTTAGGAACTTTGTAAATCGATGCTCGTGATTCTTCTGACTAGAAGATGCTCACGGGTAATCTGCAGACAGACTGAACATGCTCTTCCGGGTCATGACAAGTCTATATTACTGAACATTTTGAATTAATCAACGAATCGTGAACTGCAAATGTCTTTTCCGTCACTGCAGTGATAACGTTATTCTCTTTCGGTAAAAATAATTAAGAGATAGAATTAAATACATATTTAACGGATTTTGGTTCTTCTGTTGTAAAAGATTTTCAAACGTAATTTTCAAATAAAGGGTGTTTCATTAAGACGGATTATATATAAGGGTGTTTCATTAAGACGGATCAAAGTCAGCAATAAATAAATCAGTGTTAATGGTGAAAATTTATTCATTGGATCATGTTATTTAAGTCATGACAATTATGTGTAAAAATAATATCGCCCAAATATCCGCCAAATCTGAAAGAAAAAAAAAATGAAAACATTATTAGATGTTTAAACTTAATTCACATTAAAATTAGTCCAAGCTATTGGAAGAACCTTTATTAATCTAAATTCTTAACAAACAGATTAATTAACTGAGTGTTTTGTTTCTACGGATTATCAACATATTAGGGTTTTAAGCGGGAACATATTTTGTAAGAATCATTTTTTTACGGGTGAATATTACATGTACTTTTTTTATGGCATTTACAAGTTTGATTTAAGACACAAATTCTAGAGATTAACTACCAGTTAGGGGTAGAGGTGGATACTCATGGAAGTTGAATCAAAAAAGTAAAATAAAATGAAAGAAATGAAATTAATTAAATTCTCAATCTTATACATTGAATTTATGACAACCTGTATTCCACAATCTGCGGATAATGTATAGCTTTGCCAACACTTAAAGCTGCTAATCATAAATAAAAGTGTTGCCATTTTTGTTTTCTTTAGTATATTTTAACGCTTCTTATTATCAGTTCGCTTTGTTTCAACGTGACTGCCTGAATAAAGACATTAGTCACGTGATTAGACAATTACTAGATGAGAAGTAGCGATTCGAAGGTGCATATTGACAATTGCCCTTTGTGGAACTCGATGTCTTGTCAACGTAATTATCAAGAACGCCTTCATGGAAGCCGCGTAACAAAATGGAGAATACAAATTTATGGAAAAAAAGATGGAAATTCGCGAATTTTAAAAGCAAATAAATGCGGCGATAAATTAAGTGGCATTCTTCCTTTTCAATGTCATCACCTGAGGGCTCATTGTCCTGCATTAATTAGTCGTGGATATATTGAACTTTCTTTGCATACAGGATCGGTAATTAAAATGCGGCTCGTTTAATTAAAGGGAAGATATTTCCTTGGAGAATCATTTTGATACTGAATTGATGTGAAGATAAAACGTGTTACTACTGATAACTATTTCGATGTAAGGCCATATATATATATATATATATATATATATATATATATATATATATAATATTAGTGGAAAATATACATACATATGCAAAATATATATAAAATACCCATACATGTATATTTTCAGAAAAAAAAAAAAAGAGGAAGAATCCAGGTAGAACTCAATGTCTAGGACAGAGTAGGATATAATAAAAAAATAAACACTAATATTCCATGGAATATTAGTGTTTAAAATTTTATTATATATATATATATATATATATATATATATATATATATATATATATATATATAGATAGATAGATAGATAGAGAGAGAGAGAGAGACAGACAGACAGACAGACAGACAGAGGGAGATTTTTCGCCTGTGGTTGTACATCGGTTTCAGTTGATATTTATTCAATACAAATATATAGTTAAATATTCATCTTGTCATAGATTAAAAGACAGATATACTAAAGTTCATCTAAAACAATGCTCAAGAGTCTCTCAAGTTATAGGATCACTGAATGAGATGTGTGATATGAATGCAAAATCAGGAAGTAGAAAGAGAACATTATGTGGAAATGAAGAATAGGTTATGATTGGGCTTTGAATTGGATCTTGGTTTGAAAAATAAACGTGTTTGGTAGGTTTTAATAACATTTTGAAATTGTTTTAAATGTGCTTGTTTTGTAAAAGAAAATGTAAACGTGTTTTATTACATTTTAACTTTTAAGAACATCCATTCAATATATTATTTACACTATACATACATATATATATATATATATATATATATATATATATATATATATATATAAATTTTTATTTTTCAATGTAACCCTTACACACACACACACACACACACACACACACACACACATATATATATATATATATATATTTATCGGCTGGGGGATAGTAGTCGTGGCTCGTGTGGCACAGTCCAATGT
Organism: Acanthosepion pharaonis; assembly: GCA_903632075.3. NCBI lineage: Eukaryota > Metazoa > Mollusca > Cephalopoda > Sepiida > Sepiidae > Acanthosepion > Acanthosepion pharaonis. The sequence continues at coordinate 607,347 of CAHIKZ030001476.1, read as the reverse complement.
GTAAGGGAAACTCGGATGAGTTACGACACCGAATTTGTGAAGAGCGGCGCATATATCGAGTCTAATTCGTTACCTTTTCGTCATCGAGGCCCGTTGGTCCAGTTGGTATGACACTTGCGTCGTATCGTAAACGCTCCGCATTCTATTGTCGGTAGTAGATGCGCACTGTTGATGAGTTCCAAATATAGGACGAAACAGCAGTGCATTCTGTTAGGGTTTCTTTTTAGACTCGATAAATTATGATATATATATATAGCCTTGGATGGCAACTGGTCTAAGAGAGGGACAACTCTGAATTTAAAACGTGCGGAGGGTCGTTTGTGAACCTTGTGGCACTTAGTGCACCAGGTCTCTGTATTCAGCCCTTCAAAAAGTGCGGATGGTCCTGCACGAAACCTTCACTACTATAATCAAATTTCATGTGCTGTTGTCGGGCTGTCGGTTTCCTAGGAGCTGATCTGCTTGACCCTCATACGTCGAAATCGACGGGAGAATCGATTTTTTTTCGATTTATATATATATATATATATATATATATATATATATATATATGTGTGTGTGTGTGTGTGTGTGTGTGTCTGTCTGTCTGGTTTCAGAAATGTTTTCGACTTAATTAACCTTCCAAAATCTTACCAAATGTCCCAAATATCCGTTTAATATTTTTGGAAATACTTCTTCCAAATATCCGTTTAATATTTTTGGAAATACTTCTTCGTCGGGACGAGGATATTGCAGTTGTCGCTTATTGGCAGTTCATCCAGAAATAAAGAACTCTTAAATTTTACTTCCCAAAGACGAAAGATGCTGGTACTGGCTTTTCGGATATAATACATTGAAATCGCTAAAGTTAAAATTTATAAGTTTCCGAATTAATAAGGAAAGAAATACGAATAACCTCCTTGTCAACGTAGGAAAAGATCTTTTAAATGATTGGATATATTTTATGTTTTTAATAACTGTTCGGTTTTATTCTTAGACATTGTTCTTCATCTCTTAATGAAATATTATTAATGCTCTATTTTTAATGTTATTTTAATACTTTTAATATTATATTATATCTAATGAGCACTATATATAAAAATATCTACTGTTTCTTAAATCTTGTACTTATATATATATATATATATATATATATATATATATATATATATATATATATATATATATGAATATTGCTGCCTCTTCTGGCCTGTCGGTCGTGCTATATATTTAGAGATTCTTGATAAAATGCAAAGAAGCATTCAGCTTCAGTCAATTTCCCACCGTCGTTCCCTGTGTCTTTTCTAGAAATACTTTCATGGTAATCATTCGGATGAACTTTCCTTTTTGGTTTGCGGCTAGCTAAGTTATAGTCAAGACAGAAGAAGACCGTTCTTTCCCCAATCCCCTTTTCGGCCTTGTGCTACATTTCTGTATTAACCAGAATAAATATCACTTTCCTTTTTGGTACCTGAAATTTATGAATTGAAGCTCTGTACTAGATTAGAAGATAGGTCTCATCATTTATTACTGATGAAATTACTAGATGCAACCGTTATAACTGCTAACAGTTTCTTTTCTCGAACTTTTAGCGTGTTGAACTCTCTTCTGGTTTTCTACTGCCTTGTTAATTATTGTTCTTTTATTGTTCTCTCTCCTTACTAGTGATTTTTGCTTTTATCATATAGTCCTTTTAACATATAGTAATGTCTCTCCCACGGTCTGCAGGTGTTTTCCAAACTTTTAGGTGGATGGAACATGTGGTTGATCTATTTTGCTCGAGTGGTTGAGGATCAATTGTCACATTTTCCGCGAGTGGACAGCAAGGCCTGCTTTAAATGCGTGCAATAAAGCCATAGTGGCATAAATAAAAGGCTATCATTGAGAAGGAATATATAATTACTTTATTTTCAACTGGCTTCTAATTCTGCGTAAATGCTGAGCGGATCGATCGCTGTATAGGAAAAATAAACGAATCGTCACTGTATCTTGCCACACACTATATATATGTCTAGCAAAAATAATATGAAAATGATTCATAAAGAAGAATGGTTTTATATATATATATATATATATATATATATATATATATATATATATATATATATATATTTTTTAACAATAAAAAAATAAAAAAAATTAAAATCTTTAGACACACTGGGTTGTAGATTAATATTCTTTCGCCTTTTTTTATTATTATTCCATTTAGATTCCTCGACTAGTTTCGACCGAAATGGCCATCATCATCAGGAGAAATATTTCTGCTTGCTGGTAGCAGTGAACTACAGAAATGAATGTCTTGATGGAGAAAATGAACTTTTGTCTGTAGTTTTCATTTGTTTTTTTTTTTTTTTTTCTTTTAACATGAATCTTTTAACATTCCTTGTGTTGGTCAAACAGTCTCTTTTAAGTTGTTATTTGAGATAAGAGCTGGATAGATACATGTTACTCTCAATTCTCTGGTCAGTTTGACAGTTTTATTGGACCTGGTGAGGGGATGAGTCTCTGTTTAGTGTTTGTGTGTGTGTTATTTGGTTCTTAGGGAGTGAGTGAGTATGATATGTGTAAGCGTGTGCATTGCTGTAGGTGTGTGTTATCATTTGGCTCATTAGGGAGTGAGTGAGTATGGTGTGTGTGTATGTGTGTATATTCGTGTGGGTGAGTGTATAAGTGTGAGGCCTCCACACCTCCGTAAGCATGTCTGTCTTGTGTGGGTGAGAAATGTGGGTAGGTTTTGATTTGTTGAGTTATATATTGTTACTATCTATATATTGTTAAATTTATGATTTAGCCCGGCTGGGTATTTTGTTTTTAGACGTTGTATCCACTTATTTTCATGGGACTCTAAAATCTTTCTAATGTTATCTGCTCTGAACTTTTCTATTCTCTCAATTATAGTGAATTTGGCATGGGTTTTGAAATCATGTTTTTCCAGGCGAAAATGTTGTTCTACAGGTAATAATTTTTCATGGGGAGTCGACTTAATTCGCTTACGATAATTATTATATCTGTAGTGAAAGGGCCATTCAGATTTTCCTACATATTGTTTCTGACATAGTGTGCATTCTAGGAGGTAAATTATGTTATGACTTCTACAGTTAGAATCGTGGTAGATTTTGAAAGTAGATTTAGTGATTGAGCTAGTGAATGAATTCGTGTTTTTAATATGGTTGCAACATAAACTTCTTTTGTTGTTACATGGTTGGGAAAATCCTGTTGTTTTTGTTCTTAGTTTATTACGGATTACCTTGTCCCCTGAAATGTGGTTACTACCTATGATTTCTTTTAGGTTCTTAGGTCTACGATATGCAGGAAAGCCGGGTTCCTTAAGCAGTTTTTTTAGGTCTGGTTTGAGATGTAGTATTTCCCAACGACGTTTGATTATTTGGGATAGTGGAGGCAGAGTGGGATTGAAAGTGGTTACTAGAGGGATGCGGCTAGATTTATCTTGTACATTAGGGTGTCTTCTATATATATATATATATACCGTGGACCCGTCACGAACGACAAATGAGGTCTCAGTAAAAAAAATGTTGCTCAACTTTATGTGTACGCATGTGTCTCCCGAGGCCTGCAGGTATTTTGCAAACCTCTAGACAAATGGAACGAGTGGATGATGCTCCACTGACACATATTTCGACGAGTGGAGAGCAAGGCCGGATTTACTGCGTGCGATAAAGCCATAGTGACAGGTAAAATGTTATCATTGAGAGGAGCAGCATACTGCCAACTTTCTTTAATATTTGTACGCTGTTGATCCCGATGTTCAAGTTGATCCCGCTCAAACCTTTGTATAGATGAAAAGCAGGATAGGCGCCCACCTCCTTCGCTCTGACGTTTTGTTTTCCCAGGAAGAAAAGGGCATACAGTATCATATTGACATTCCTGTTAGAAGCAAAACAACTTCTCATTGGAAGTTTGCTATCGCTCAGAAGAGAAATATGTCCTGATCACCTTAATTGGATTTTCATTAGGGAGCTTTAATACTCTTCATGTTGCATTAAGTCAGATCTGCTTTGTTTCTAATGCGATCAAACGCTTTTCTTTTGCAGATCGTATACAGGCAACGCACGTGGAAGACATCAAGTTGATTGATGTGTCGTTAATGCAGAGTTCAAGTAGGGTTATATATATATATATATATATATATATATATATATATATATATATATATATATATATATATATATATATGTAGGTTTCTGGCACTATCTATGGATTCATGCTTACAGTCGGATAGTGGGGACTACTAAATTATGAATAAATATATCGCTTTTCTCTATTAATAATTCTTGCGTAACAAAACTTAGTAAAGATGAAGAACCCGTATTTTTAAAACGATAGTAATGCAAAGAGAGAAAACAAAAAAAAAATGAAATCCTTTTTGAAGTTGATATTTATTGTATCAATCTTGAGTAAAAACAACTGCGTGTTATTGTCGGGCAAATATTTAGTCAGTTCATCTCGTCGCTATATTTGTTGGTATTCCGCTCTTAAAGCATTATCAGTGTGACTTCATACTAAGAAGAAACTAACTCGGATTTAGTGCGATATTTACCAACAGATTCGTAAGATCCATTTCCCCAGTGAAGTGATTTCTAACTGCATTGATTAACCTCTGTTCTGGCAGTGTATTCGACTCTGTCTATTAAAAAAGTTTCCACATGATCACTTCCCGTATTACGATTGTCGGTAAACTCATGCCGCGTGTGCATACATGTTCTGTGCCAGATGTGTAATAAGATACAAGTACGTTAATCGCCGCCTGTTTATTTATAGGAACGATCATTGTGTAAATTCCGAAGCAATGGATGTATGTGAGGGCTGTTCGATTTATCGATTAAGTGTCTATCTTACTCACCCGCTCCTACTTGCTGTGAATCGGGATCTTTATGTGTAAATATGGACATCCAGCGACGTGTCTTGAATATTCTCTCATTTTATACGCAAACGTACGCCCAGCTCAATCGCAATATTAATTTTTTTCCTATGCATAATGACAGAAACGGTACAAACATTTTGTACGATTTTCCCTGTCAAAAGATGAACTTTAGAATTGAAAATGTGTTCAGGAAAATGTAAAGAAAAGGACACTTATACTTAAAATAAATGAGAGAAGTTTAAGATTTTTAGGGAACATTATGAGGAAAAAAGGCTTAGAAAATTTGACACTTACAGGACATAGGAGATTAGGTTATATAGCAAGAAAAAAAAACTTTTTGTTTTAATGTAAGCAAATAGTGTGTTGTAATTTGGGGAAACATCTAACCGATTCCCCCCCCCCTTAATGTTACGGGGGTAACAGACAGAGAGAGGAAAGAGACGGGAGGTAACAGAAATTACACTGTCTTGGTAAGTAACTTTAAGAACAAAATGTCCATGGGACCGACTTCCCAAGACACCGTATCTTGCCAACTGCTGATTGCTGGTTTTCGTGTTGATTTTATTAGCATGAAGCATTTTTCAAAGACCCGTATTTAGCCATGCCAAAGCGACGGACATCTGGTTCTACAGAAGGATGCCAAGGATATGATGGATCGAGCGTGTGAGCAACGATAAGGTCTTAGAGAGGATGCAAACAAGGAGGAAGATTATACATCAAGAAGAGGCATCTGAAGTTCCAGGAACACACAAGGAGAAAGTAGGGCCTGGAGAATCTGATACTCACAAGTCGAATAGAAGGAAAGAGAGACAAGAGAAAACAACGCAGCCTTAATCAAGTGAATGACAGAACGTTGTCTGGGGTAGGGGGCAGAATGAAGGAACTTTTTGAGAACTGAAAATGATAGGGGAGGTGGAGAAATATGTATGCTGTATGATGTAAGATCTATACTGTCACTCATAGCTGTTTCTCTGTCATGATGGCAGTGGTGGGGTAACTTCCACTTCACCTGTTGTAAATCCTAAAAAGGACACAACATATAGAAAGAAAGAAGCCGTCCCACTGCTAACGAGGAAAACCCTCTGTAATAGGCGTTGAGAAATATGTCCACACGAAATCCGGGGCCTCTTTTGTTTCTCTATAGACGAGCATTCGCTAAGCGCTGGACAGTCTCATCACAGATTAATAGATTTTCAGTAAGAGAAATACGCTTCTACAGGAGGATGCTGAGAATATCATGAATATGCGAGTAATGAGGAAGTTTTGAGGCAAATAGAAACATGCAGGAAATTTATACTTAGAATCATAAAGAGACAATTGACATATCTAGAGAATATGATGGCAGTTTCACGCTTTATGCAATCATCATACGATATGTTACTCCTCTTTATGTGGGCTCAGTATGTATGCCACTAGCTGCTTATGGTAAGTGAGGAAAGGGAAAGCAGATTTAGTAAGGTCTTCTGTTTTAGATTATCTATACTCCTGACATTAGGGTTATTTATTTATATTTCTTTTTTCTTTCTCTTTTCTTACTTCTGTTCTAAAGTTTAGTTTTGAAATAAACTTTATTAAATTTAGTTTATGAGATATTAGTTCTTTAGTCTTTGAAACTGAGATGTGGTTGTATGTGTAACCAGACCGTGATTCAAAAGAATAAACGATAAAGAAAGTAAAATAAACAAGTTCAGATTATAAAGAAGTTTAACTAGTTTAACAGAGTTTCATGCCTTAAACATGGCATAAAAATCTCTTTCACCATGCGTTGTTGATTTTGGGATATGTCTATATTTCTGAGATGAGGTATTATGTACATTATTTACATTATTCGGACTATTGTCCTCATCTTTGTTGCCATATTTATTACAACGTTTCAGCCTTTCAATATCTGTCTATATTTCTGAGATGAGGTATTATGTACGTTATTTACATTATTCGGACTATTGTCCTCATCTTTGTTGCCATATTTATTACAACATTTCGGCCTTTCAGTATCTGTCTATATTTCTGAGATGAGGTATTATGTACATTATTTACATTATTCGGACTATTGTTTGTCACCATATTTATCACAACGTTTCGGCCGTTGTACGCTCCGACCTTCTTCAGGTGGTTGGAATGTCGAACTGAACCCTTTATTTCTCTCATTGGGGTAGACTGTCCTAGTTCCACGTGCCATGTTTAATGGATGTCAGTTATCAGTTATCTCCTGTTAATTCCCATCTCCAAGTTCTCCATTGCCTTAAACAGGTATTGAACTCACACTCTTTGGGTCCTGTCACTGGATCTAAATAACGCCTTTATCCTCTATGTCACGTGTCCTTGAGGACATCTGTGTATGAATTTTTGGGAATTAGACATGCCACGTGATATAGACAGATACTGAAAGGCCGAAACGTTGTAATAAATATGGCGACAATGATGAGGACAATAGTCCGAATAAAATAGTGTACATAATAGCTCACCTGAGAAATATAGACAGATACTGAACTGTTTCTGTCTACGCCTTTAATTAAACGGCTAACCTCCGTGTGCAGCCCTACGGTATAAACGACGACATTGGCACAGAGACGGTTTCATTTAAAAGTGGGCGGCATGACTTGGTTACTCTCGTTTACAAGCACTAGGACTATCGTGGATAACTTGATGTGTATCTCCGTGGAATTTGCGCCGATCTACAAGTCGTTTTTTTTTTATTTCTTGTTTGGTCAGAGGTGAAGATGTCTTTAAAAAAAAGTGTCCATGACGAAATGCTTAAAGGGTTTCAATTTCGTTTAGCAACTTCTTTGATCAGATTTCAAAATTCACTCGTTTTTTTTTCCACACATGAAGTACTCTCACCTCATCATTTGAAATTTGTACTTAATGTCCTCGCGTGATGCAGATCTCGTAGTGAACTCCGCTACGTTAATCATTGGCGGTCGTAGTTCATGATATTCTAGAACCGCAGAAAAAAACTCAAAAAAACCTCAACCTTCTTTAAAATGTCTGACCAATGCAAATATTCGTTTCTTTTCGCTACGTATACTTTTTTATATGTCTATGATGTCATATATGCCGAAGATTTGATATATGCTGATGATTTGATATATGCCTATAATTTCATATACGCCAATGATTTCATATATGCCTATAATTTCATATATGCCGAAGATTTCGTATATGCCTATAATTTCATATATGCCGATGATTTCAGATATGCCTATAATTTCATATATGCCAATAATTTCATTTATGCCGAAGATTTCGTATATGCCCATAATTTTATATATGCCGATGATTTCATATATGCCTAGAATTTCATATATGCCTATGATTTCATTTATGTCTATAATTTTATATATGCCTATAATTTCATATATGCCTATGATGTCATATATGCCGAATATTTCATATATGCTGATGATTTGATATATGGCTATAATTTCATATACGCCTATGATTTCATATATGCCTATGATTTCATATATGCCGATGATTTCATATATGCCTATAATTTAATATATTTCTATAATTTTATATATGCCTATAATTTAATATATGCCTATAATTTTACATATGCATATAATTTCATATACGCCTATGATTTCATATATGCCGATGATTTCACGTATGACTTTAATTTAATATATATGCCTATGATTTCATGTATGCCTATGATTTCATTTATGACTATGATTTGATTTATGCCGATGATTTCATATATGCCAATGATTTCATATATGCCTATAATTTCTATTTAAATACTAATTCCGATTAAGGAAAAATCAATTACATGGAACAATTTTCTCTCATAATCTACTGTCTGCTTTTCGTGGTATTTTGTCATTGGAAAATTACTAGAAACAAATGTTTTTTTTCTTTTCTTTTCGGATACTAATTATTATTGCCCAGTTATCTGTACATGATCAAAAATTTTGTTACTTGTATTTATACACAAACGTAAAGTTCACAAATTTTAGTTTATTGAAATTAACTATTTAAGGACAGTTAAACTATGGAGTCCGATAAGCGCTGTAATTTATTGCCTAATAAACGAAACTGAGTAAATGTTTTTTTTTAAAACATTACTAATTGCTGCATAAAATATAGATATTCATCAAATAATTATAGCTTTACTCAATAAGCGTATTCATTCTTTTCACAGGCATCAGTATTTTATGAAAAAATTATGAATTTTTTCTTTCATGTCTTTTTCTTTTCTATTCAGAACGTTTCCATATTTCAAACAAAAAATTTCACTAAGTTGTCAGCATGTAAGTCCAAAATCATTTATCCCAATCATCTTATGATTGATTAGTCTGTTAGATATTGCCTGAGTGCTTAACCGGCAACAAGATATATGTAAGTGATTCTTATATGTGAAGACCTCGTTTATTAGCTCTGGTTGAAAATTTCAAAAAATACATAGCAATTTTACGAAAACTCAGGACCGTTCCTACATGTTCAGAAATAACTCCAACTTGATACATTTAAGATCAATAAGAATGCGGTTTTAATCGTTAAAGATAAACGTTTTCCGAGATCTTTCCTTTTGCTTCAACTAGATCCATTCAGACTGTCTTATACAATATAACAAAGGATTTCTTACTCAAAGACAAGCTTTCACACAAACAAATATTAGAACATATCTTCCCTTGGGTCTGGTACACATAAATGCTATTTATTTAAATTTAGTTATACATAGTAAGTACCCTTCATGAAAAAAAAAATCTTGAATATTTAGTAAATAAAATTTGCAGAGTAAAAAGAAAAAATTCAATTTTTAAAAAATATTATACCTGCTTTATCTCTTGTCGCTTTCTATTTTTTTTCTTGTCCCAGCCATTTCAGGAAGACCGTTACATTAGTAAGTTAAAAGTATATCTCCCAGATTCTAACTCTTGTCAGTTTCTTCTCTATTTTTAATCCTTGTGAACTACTAATGACTTTTCAAAAAATCTTCACTTAAATAAATAAATAAATAAGAAAATGCTAACTCAGCTAGAAGTTGAACAATTAAAATTTACGTTAAATTGTAAACGTAGTTGGAGTTTTATTTATGTTGTTTAAATTGTTCGGACTGTTGACCTCATCTTTATTGTCATATTCACGACAATGTTGTACACTCCGGTCTTCTTCAGGTGGTTGGAATTGCAAACAGAAGCATTTTTATTTTGTCGACCCGATGTAGATTGTTCTAGTTTCACGTGTCATGCCTCTTCCGGGTGTCTCAGTTATGTCCCTTTAATTCAACTCTCTAAGTTTTTGTAGCCAGGTATTGGATCAAGTCACTGGATCCGACCAATTCTTTTATTCACTGGGCCATGTGTCTGTGAGGACATCAGTGTTTGAATTGTTGTGACTTATAGACTTAATATCTCAGTAATTATTTTTACCAGTGCTCATATTACATTTTTATGTTATTATTGCTTTTCTCTGGAACTTCGTATTACTGGTCCTCATATTCTATTCATTTCTATGCTTGGTCGGCTCAGGGGTTTTGTGTATGTGTTGATTCCTTGAGTTTTCGTATTTTTCAGTGATGTTCTCTGTCTATTGCTTCAGCCTCATCCCACAGGGACCAGTGATATCCCTTTCCTCCCCCCCCCATATTTGATCAGCTACGCCTGATAGTTCTATTTCCCTTCGTGTTACGATGTTCTTGTAGTCTTACCTTCACGATCCAGCCTGTCTCTCCTTTATATTTCTTACCACAGCTGCATGGGATGGCGTACACACAGTGCTTAGTCATGTTCTCCTTTATAGTGGGGAGTCTTACACCGAAGAGGGGTCTGTGAATTGTTGAATCACACCTGAAGTTCGTCCCGATGTTATAAGGACCACAGGTCTTTTGGTATTTTCTTCGATAATCCTTTCACATAGAAGAGGCAGACCGAAGCTGTTTTCGGGGTGTTTTTATGCTCTTGTACGCTTCTATCCAATTTTGTCGAAGCTGCTGCCATGTAACCAGGATAGTTGTTACATCGTAGGATACTGCTTATACTGACCATTTCTTGTTCATACGTCTCTTGTTCACCATATGACTTTTGCTCGATGTTGTAAGCAGCGGACGATTCCTTTCTTTACACTATAAGGGTGGTGGCAGTTGAAGTTGAGGTATTGTTCGATGAATGTTGGATTGATGCATACGGATTTCTTGAACCTATTCTCTGTTCGAGATATTAGTACTTCCAGGAAAACGAGTTTGCTATCGTTTTCTCTCTCTCTCTCTCTCCATAGTGAACTGTATCGATGATCTTATTGAGTTCACATGGTCTAGTCATTGCTTGTGATAATGTCGAGCCCATTGCTAAGCCTTCATCCTGTCAATATATGTCTGATCCCTTTCCGAAGTGTATTGCTTTTGCCCAGAAAATCAGCATCTCCATCAGATTATCTATTGGCATCCTGGTCCGTTCTCCTAGGGATGAGTCTGATGGAAGTCTATCCCTGATTACCGATAGTACCTCCTGCACGCGTACCTTGGTGAACAAACTCACTACGTCCATGATCACCATCTGGTTAGATTGGATGGGAATATCTTTGATTATTTCCGCGAAGTGGGCGGACTTTAATACATATGAAGTTGACTTTCATATTTATGGATCGATTGTATCTACAAGGAATCGATTCAGAGTGTGGCACACGTCGCCTTGGCAGCTAACAATCCACCTGAGCGGAATACCGTCTTTGTGAATTTTGGAGAGACCGTATATGTGAGGTAGCTTAGTGTAACGCTGTAACAACTGCCTCTTTGTCATAGGTTGGAAGTGATCCTTGTTCTTGATTAGAATCTGCGAGAGTTTTCGTTCCGTTTCCATTGTTGAATATTTCTTTACTGTAGCTACCATTTCTAATGAGGTCTTCCAACTTTCCTGTATATTCCAATCTGTCCATAACTACAGTCGCAATACTTTTGGTAGCCTGATGATGTTTTCATTCCTCTGTAGGATTCAGATTGCCAGCCTCTCCAGTTTCGTGACGTTTGATTTGGGCGGCTTGGCTTTCTCCAGTATCTGTCTTACTTTCCATCTTAGCTCATCCGCCCGAGCCTGAGGGATGTTCAAAGGTATTTCCTCGATTCGGGCAATGATGTCCAAGTATGGTATCCGCCTGATTCTTGTGAAGTTGAGGCCTTTGTTTAATGTTGGTGTTAACTGATGTTGAATCCTGCCTTCACTGGGGGTGATGGACCTTTTACGTCACCTTCTGATCTTCTAATCTGTTTAATTTTTGTAACTGAGGGTCCTTGACTGCATCGAATTCGTATCTGAAGGATTTATTCAGGTCGTGTTGGATCCTCTTTCAGTCTTCTTTATCGTTAATGTTACTTAAGAATGCCTCAAGCTTATGTGAGATATCAGATTACAGTTTCTGTTTTAAATAATTACAATAACTCATCTCAGAAATATAGACAAATATAGTTGGAGTTTAGCTAGTTACAGAGTAGTCACCTCTTGTTTATTTATTTGGAAATGATTAAAGCATAAATTGTGTGACTTAACATCGAAGCAAAAGGTCACCGAAGTCGACCTTTAAACATATGGGAATAAGATATTTTCTCAATAAGGGATGATATTGTTGGTAACTTTTGCATCATAGTGTTGATAGGTTCTCTCCTTTTTACACAAATGGACTCACCCAGTATATACATATACTACGGCTACGTGAAGGCCCGAGGAGTCGAGTCGAGTCCAGAGTAACAGAGTAAAATGTTGTAGGTAACCGGAAGAGTGAAGGGTGAGGTAACAGTGTTGTAGGAGTCACAGTGAGCGAGCACGTAGACTCAGTAAGAAGTCATACAGCGATACTTCAATACCAAAGACTGTATATATATATTGCTACTAACCCGTATTCCTGGAACTACTAACCTGCTTTACCAGTTTGTATTATTACGTTAATACATTATTTTCATATATTCATTCTTGGCGTTTGTTATATATTGATACCGTATTTCATATCGGAATCCAAAACACATAGTAATATATTGATTACTGAACCACAAAGCGAAAGTTATTCCATTTTTTTTACTTTGTAAATTTAACAATGTCGAAACAGCTGGGACGAGGAGAAATTTAGTCATATGTTGCCCTTCATTGTTTACACCTGCGTCGGATAAATACACATTGTTTACGATCACGGCATACATTCCGCCAGTATTTGCACAAATATAGAAAATCAGATCAATATTACGCCATGCAATGATAACAGCAAAAAAATTGCAATATGAGCACTCGTAAAAATGGTTGCTGAAGACATTTAGGTTTAGATTACCCAGAGATCCATACACAGATGTCCTCAAGGAGACGTGCCACAGTGGATAAAAGCGTTGGTTAGATCCAGTGATAGGACCCAAAGTGTTTGTGTTTAATACCCGGTTAAGGCAGTAGAGAACATTCAGAGGGAAATTAACAGTAGATAACTGATAACTGACATCCATCAAACATGGCACGTGGAACAAGAACAGTCTACGCCAGTGAGCGAAGTAAAGGGTTCAGTTCGACATTCCAACCAACTGAAGAAGGCCGGAGCGTACAACTGCCGAAACGTTGTAATAAACATGGCGATAAAGATGAGGACAATAGCCGGAATAATGTAAATAGTGTACATAAATACCTCATCTCAGAAATATAGACAGATACTGAAAGACCGAAACGTTGTGATAAATATGGCAACAAAGATGAGGACAATAGTCCGAATAATGTAAATAGTGTACATAATACTTCATCTCAGAAATATAGACAGATACTGAAAGGCCGAAACGTTGTAATAAATATGGCAACAAAGATGAGGACAATTGTCCGAATAATACAAATAGTGTACATAATACCACATCTCAGAAATATAGACAGATACTGAAAGGCCGAAACGTTGTAATAAATATGGCAACAAAGATGAGGACAATAGTCCGAATAATGTAAATAATGTACATAATACCTCATCTCAGAATTACAGACAGATACTGATAGACCAAAATGTTGTAAAAATATGGCAAAAAGATGAGTAATAAAATAATGTAAATAAAGATAATACCTCCTCTCAAAAGTCCGAATAACTGAAATAGTGTAACATTGTAATAAATATGGCTCAAAAATGACAGACCGAATAATGAAAATAGTGTAACATTGTAATAAATCATGGCGATTCAAAAAGATGAAATTCCGTCCGTAATAATGTAAATAAAATGTACATAAATAGTCCGAATAATCTCAGATGTACATAATACCTCACAGATACTGATGCTGAAAGACCAAAATGTTGTAATAAATATGGCGACATAGATGAGGACAATAGTCCGAATAATGTAAATAGTGTACATAATACCTCATCTCAGAAATATAGACAGATACTGAAAGGCCGAAACGTTGTAATAAATATGGCGACAAAGATGAGGTCAATAGTCCGAATAATGTAAATAGTGTACATAATACCTCATCTCAGAAATATAGACAGATACTGAAAGGCCGAAACGTTGTAATAAATATGGCAAAAAAGATGAGGACAATAGTCCGAATAATGTAAATAGTGTAGGGAAAATCCTTATACGCCACAGCATCAAAACAATAGAAAATTAGTAAAAATTCTTAAAACATATCTTGTCTGCAGTAGAACAATCGATTGGAAATTACAAGAGAGGGCAATGGTTGAACCAGCGGATGAAGTGTCCAATGAATGACGGACATGCTGCAGATGTCACCAATCAAAAATATTATATAGTCAGCAGTTGTTCCTTGCAGTTTCATAACTTGATTCTGTATGACCCATTCCATATGTGCGATAGAATAAGATCAGAAAATCAAGTATGGCATATTGAGATCCACTTTAACTTTCTTCAACTCCAATTTTTTTCTGATTATTACATTTCTTAAAATGTCCTGTTGAATGATATATTTTATGTTTAATATTTCTGGTGGTGTAGTGGATAATCTCTCGAAATGAAAGATCAAAGAGTCGAGTTACACGTTCTATTTGGGTTGGTTACATTCACTTCAGCGGCTACACCC
>CAHIKZ030001476.1:550000-587500 GCA_903632075.3 Acanthosepion pharaonis | reverse complement strand
CCTCTCGGTCGTGCCATTTATACAAAATGATGACACTTGCTAATTGTCCTGCTTCGTTCTTTTTCAAAATACTGGAGAATTTTCTCTAATATTCTCTGTCACAACCTGTGACGTTATATAAACTGACTTTGGTAGATTTATTCTACTGTTTGGGAATTGGTTATTTTGCGGGAAAAGTTTCGTGTACTTTTATATGTAACGTGTTTCATGAAAGCGAAAATACGTGTTGAGACAAGACATGATCTGATGACAATGGAAATATGGCTGAAAAGTTAAATTAAATATGCAAACAATCACATGTAAAGACATGTAAATAGATAGATAGATAGATAGATATGAATAGACAGACGGACAGAAAGATAGATAGATATGAACAGACAGACGGACAGACAGACAGACAGATAGATAGATAGATAGATAGATAGATAGATAGATAGATATGAACAGACAAATATAGATAGATAATGTTGAGAGGTTCACCCCTTTTTACATAATTTGACTCACCCAGTATACACATATACTACGACTACGTGAAGACCCGAGGGAGCAAGACCGAAGAGTCAAGTCGAGTCCAGAGTGACAGAGTAAAAGGTTGTAGGTAACCGGAAGAGTGAGGGGTGAGGTAGGAGTCACGGTGAGCGAGCACGCAGACTCAGTAAGAAGTCATACAGCGATACTTCAATACCAAAGACTGCATAGATATTTTGCTACTAACCCGTATTCCTGGAACTACTAACCTGCTTTACCAGTTTGTATTATTACGTTAATACATTATTTTCATATATTCATTCCTGGCGTTTGTTATTTATTGGTACCGGATTTCATCCCAGAATCCACAACAGATAGATAGATAGATAGATAGATATGCACAGACTGATAGATAGATAGATAGATAGATAGATAGATAGATAGATAATAGATAGATATGAACAGACAGACGGACAGATAGGTAGATAGATATATATAGACAGACTGAGATTGGACGTGCTAGCTTGCCTTAAAAATCAGCTTTCATTTAATATCAATGACGTTATTTTTACCTGAACTTGAGGCTATAATTCATGCATCGCAAACAAATTCGCAATGTCTTGTGAAATAATGTTCATTTAAACATCAAAATTGTATCGAATTTATATCTTGAAGAATTTACATCACATACCAATCCCATGTAGAAAAAAAATCGAATTTGTTCTCTTTTCGGAATTATAAGTAACTGAACGAAAGAATATGACATTTTCCCCCATTTTTGTAAAAACAACGAACATCAATGATATTAAATCAAGAATCAATAGTCATTTTCTTGTTTAGTTCGTAAAATGTCTTGACAAAAGTTGCATTTGCCAACCAAGAGGACTAAAGAATGTGTTCGTTTTTGAATGTTCTCTTTTGCTAATTTGCTTAAAAAAATATAAACAAATTGAATAGAAGAAATTTGTAAGCATTTTCAGCAACATAAACTCTTCAACCAGATGATCTTCACCGTGTTATGCCTATACTGGGAAAGAGTTAAAACAATATTCCTGTTCAGTGGTCTACTAAGAGATTTTGTCAAATTTTAAGGAATTTAACTTAGAACAAAAGCAGCAGAAGCAGCCTGACAAATATGCACAGAATTTAGGGAAGATGACGCGAAGGACTGAATTGTTCAGAAGCAGATCAAGAGATTTCATTTGGAAAGGAATCAATTGATTAGATGAAAGCCCGTAAAGAACGTCCGGTGAGCAATGGGGATGACCAGCTGTGAACTTGCGTTGGATCTCACCGTTTCAAATGCGTCAGACGCTTGTATTAAATTTCATTTTAATTTATATATAATGATGAGGTAATGTTTGCTAAAGCTCTGGATTATAAAATGACACACATTAGGAAAATTAGTGAATTTAAACCTCATTAAATAAATGAAAATAAAACCGTAAATGAACTCTTTTTGTATATTTCTTACAGTTTCCAAATTATCCAGATTTACTGATTCGCGATTAACCCCAGAAAGGAATAAGGTCTAAATTGGACATGATGATGGCACCACAGACCACTATTAATGATACTGACAATTTCAATATATCATAAAGAAAATGGAAAGGTCAAAGTTCACCATTTAATAAGGGAACACTATTTACATTATTCGGACTATTATCCTCATCTTTGTCGCCATATTTATTACAACGTTTCGGCCTTTCAGTATCTGTCTATATTTCTGAGATGAGGTATTATGTACACTATTTAAATTATTCGGACTATTGTCCTCATCTTTGTCGTCATATTTATTACAACGTTTCGGCTTTTCAGTATCTGTCTATATTTCTGAGATGAGGTATTATGTACACTATTTACATTATTCGGACTATTGTCCTCATCTTTGTCGACATATTTATTACAACGTTTCGGCCTTTCAGTATCTGTCTATATTTCTGAGATGAGGTATTATGTACACTATTTACATTATTCGGACTATTGACCTCATCTTTGACGTCATATTTATTACAACGTTTCGGCCTTTCAGTATCTGTCTATATTTCTGGGATGAGGTATTATGTACACTATTTACATTATTCGAACTATTGTCCTCATCTTTGTCGTCATATTTATTACAACGTTTCGGCCTTTCAGTGTCTGTCTATATTTCTGAGATGAGGTATTATGTACACTATTTACATTATTCGGACTATTGTCCTCATCTTTGTCGTCATATTTATTACAACGTTACGCCCTTTCAGTATCTATATATATTTCTGAGATGAGGTATTATGTACATTATTTACATTATTCGGACTATTGTCCTCATCTTTGTCGTCATATTTATTACAACGTTTCGGCCTTTCAGTATCTGTCTATATTTCTGGGATGAGGTATTATGTACACTATTTACATTATTCGGACTATTGTCCTCATCTTTGTCGTCATATTTATTACAACATTTCGGCCTTTCAGTATCTGTCTATATTTCTGAGATGAGGTATTATGTATACGATTTACATTATTCGCACTATTGTCTTCATCTTTGTCGCCATATTTATTGTAACGTTTCGGCCTTTCAGTATCTGTCTATATTTCTGAGATGAGGTATTATGTACACTATTTACATTATTCGGACTATTATCCTCATCTTTGTCAAATGGTTTATTACAACGTTTCGGCCCTTCAAACTGTCTATATTTCTGAGATGAGGTATTATGTACACTATTTACATTATTCGGACTATTGTCTTCATCTTTGTCGCCATATTTATTGTAACGTTTTAAACCTTTCAGTATCTGTCTATATTTCTGAGATGAGGTATTATGTACACTATTTAATTATTCGGACTATTATCCTCATCTTTTTCGCCATATTTATTACAAATTTTCAGGCCTTTCAGTGTCTGTCTATATTTCTGAGATGAGGTATTATGTATACGATTTACATTATTCGAACTATTGTCGTAATCTTTGTTGCCATACTTATTGCAACGTTTCGGCCCTTCAATATCTGTCTATAGTTCTGAGATGAAAGATTATGTATATTTTTACATTATTCGGAATATTGTCCTCATCTTTGTCACCATTATTTATTACAACAATTTATATAATTGTGGGTTGTATCAAAGGGCCTTCTTCAAGGTTGGAATGTCGGATATGAACCCTTTTTTTGCTCACTGGTGTAGACAACTTTGTTCCACGTTCCATGTCTAATGGATGTCAGACAACTATTTCCCATAAAAGTTCTCCAAATGCTTAACCAGGTATTGAACCCACACACTTTGGGTCCTGTCGCTGGATCTAACTAACACCTTTATCCACTGTGGTTAAGTCAGTCGAGAACTTGAAGAGGGGAATTAACAGGAGATATCTGATAACTGACATCCATTAAACATGGCACATGCTAACATTTTCTTTTATTTGCATTTCTAACTTTTCAGACTCCATGCTTTCTGGACAACTTTGATCTTCAAAAATCCTCCTAAAGATTTGAACACCGTAAATTTTCTTCCTTATACTTTTTCTATGATTATTTACATGATTATTGTTTGGATGAGCTCTTCGCTATGGTAGCTGGACTTTATGAATTTAAGCGCAATATTAGACTGGCGTCGAGATCTCATCAATTTACAGTTTAGCTCGGTGGATGTAGCCTTAGGCTCTTTGCTAACAGCTTCTTTTCTCGCTTCAGAAACTCAATTCAGGTTCCATGCTTTCTGACATAATGGAATATGCATACACCTGTGTTCCCCCCTCACTGTAATATGATTGGCTGGAAAATTATATATACTCATCATAAATGGAAATGCTTAATACAAATCAATATTTTTAAAAATAATTTTGAAGTTTTTTGCATGTGTATAAACGTGCCGGTTTTTGTAAGTACGGGTGACCATAAACGATATTATCAGAAAATAAGAGGGATAACACCAGTAAATTTAAGGTTAGCATTTCTAAAATTCAATAAAGAATTAGATTATGGAGAATATTCTATTTTTTTAAGGATACTGAGTACTTAAAAATTGAATAAGAAAAGGCTCTCAAGTTATTCCCATCTATTATATTTACAGATAAAGTCTCCGTAGAAGAATATTAGATTTGTCATCACGCTGTCAAAGACGTCCACACGGTTACTGTCACGGTTACAAAATGTATTTTTGCGATATTTTAAACTTAAAATAAATTATATTTATTTCAAATTAGATAAATTATAGTTCACCTCAACTGATATTCCTCGAATAAAATTTCAGAAAAATATATTTTATTTTTGAAAGATTTTTTCATAAACAGAATCACATTCTGGTGAAAGACCTCTAGGAAAGGGTAATAATCAGCTATTTTAGAAAAAAAAAAACTCCGTTCAATTCAAATTAGTTTTTTGAAATAGAGCAAGGTATTTTGCTTATAGGAAATATTAAATTTGATCTATTAGCTTGAAATTAAAACTGAAATAAAAGCTTTAAGAAAGATTTTTCATTTTTTAAAATTCATTTTCAACTTGAGGTATCGCGTTTTGGAGTGGAGGTCCCTATTGAAAAGATTTTCCAGATTGTTCTATTATCTCCACTTTGTTTTGGATACTATTCTAGATCCTATCAACACTCATTCTCTTGATAGTATTAACCGTGGCACAGAAAATACTACATTGAATATATTGTAAATGAGCAGAAATTATTTTACGACAGGAATTCTTTGCAAACTATTTGAAGCCTTGTCTCTTTGTAACCTGGGGAAGGAAAGATCAATATTTATTAAGCAAATACATCAGAACTACAATTCCTTCTCATGATCACATATAATGACAATACAAATTCTAAAAGAATATTGCAATTTATTTTATAATAGAAATTCTTTTCAAATTGTTTAATTTAGAAACACATTATAATTTATTTTAATGTAATTTTTTTTTTGTCTAAGAAAGGATACATTGTCCATTTCATAATGTGTGACGTCATTTGTTTACATTTCATAAGCATTGAGCAGATATGAATATAGGAGAGAAAATCATGGGTGTGGCACCTTGCATTATTAGAAATATTCATAGAAATATGATTTAATTTTTTTTTAATTTTTTCACTCGGTTTATTAAACAGGTTGTTAGTTTTTTTTAGACGAAGAATAATTGAGTTTTGAAAATAATTCACTAAGTTGTACTTAGACGATCCTAAAAGAAAAGAAAAAAAAGAAAAAAGGAAGAAAAAAAAAAAAAAAAAGAGAGATGGATGATGCAAAACCCAGTCATTAGTGAAAAAAAGGTGTCAGAAAGATATCTTGGCCAACATGTTGGCCGAATTTCGAAGGACAATGGGGATTTTATTATTTAGAATTAAAAGTCATTTAGAGAGTGGAAGGGGCCATGCTTGATAAGAGTGTATTGATAATAAAAAAATATCGGTCGAAGCATCTGACCGACTTTTTGTCCATAGAAAGACTCATTATCAATTTGGAGAAAAGGGAATTTTTTAGAACAATGGAAACGAAATTTTAATCGGAGGAAAGGTGTCTTTTGGGTTGAGGGGGTGACCGGTGGAACTGTATACAGATTCTGACCTGTTAAAAATTGGAAACCCACGATGATGAAATGGAGACATTTTCAATTCAGATAATTAAGATTTTTTTGACTATCAGGTCTGACCAAAAAAACAAGAGGTGAAAAAACGATTGTCTCGGCTCACAGATAGCGAAAATATTCTTTCCTGAAGTCACATCTAATTAGCGGCAGGCTGTTTTGACAGAACCCAAGGTGAGAAAAAGCCAAGATTATCATTTTTCGTACGTGCGAAAAAGGCCAAATTAGATTTTGTTTTTTTAGAACAAGAACGATGTAAGTTTACGCCCGATTGGAGACGGGAGGCGTCCCACCACAGTCTCATTAGCCGAAAGCGGTCACGTGATATGCGGAAAGAGGAGGAGAATGCTCTATCAAAACCATTGGTCGAAAACGGTCACGTGGCATGCGGAAAGAGGAGGAGGAATGTTCGATCAGGAACCATTGGTCGAAAACGTTCACCTGACATACGAGAGACCGGGAGAGATGGGTATGCGTCTTCCCCCCAGAGGCACTGTGAGGAAGTAGGGGTGAAAATAATAGCGATAATGGGAAATCAGAACTAATGCGACTTTTTTGGGATTATCGAGAAAATTTGACGCCGACAGACCCACCCCGGTTTGTTGCGGCGTCAATAAAAGCAGGACCCCAATCGACAAAAATGAGTTCAGCCCCGGACGGCAAAGAAGAGACCACCTCGGACGACAGAGAGTTGCGGCTGAGTTGCGGGCAAAAAATCCTTCCACCCAAGTCGAAAACAAGAAATCCTTCCAGCCCAAGTCGAAACAAGAAATTCCTTCCAGCCCAAGTCGACAACAAGAAATCCTTCCAGCCCAAGAGAAGAAGAAGAGAAATTCCATCTAAGTCGACGAAGAAGAAGATTATTCTCGAAAGCCGCGGAGAAAAAAATTCAGCCAAGTCGAAGACAAGGCCAAAGAGTTACTGGACGGAAGAAGAAGAAGAAGAAAAGTTTCAATCAAGCCCAGCCGAGAACAGAAAATTCGACCCAAATTAAGATCGAAGTGAAGAAATACAACTCAAGTCGAAGAGAAGAATCAACTGCGAATGATTGACAGAAATTAGCCCCAGTGTCGAACTAGACCACACTCCGACATACATAATTCTGAAGAGTAGGCAATTCGAAATCTTTAAGTTGTATGATAGAAGCTTGGTGCCATAGTCCACAGAGCGGGTCGGGAAATAAGAACAATTTTTCTTTGTGTAACGGACATTAGATATAAAAGGTTATCACCCTTTTTTATCAGTAATTTTTTGTCTCGTGAGTTTTTTTCTTTTACTTGTGTTTTGCCACCCCCGTCGGACTCAACTTGTATCGGCCCCAATCCCTGATGGTCCCGTCTGTCTAAGATCTAAACACAACGTGGGTAGACAGACCGGAGATCAGTACAGTTGCTTCAGTAACCAGGTATTGGAAGCGAGTTGGGAAAGGTGAGGCTGGTGATCATCTAACCAAGGGGTTGGAGCGGCACGCTTGGAACCAGGAGGAGCGACCAGGAGGAGCGACGTCACAGTTGGCGCCGTAACCAAGGGATTCGACCCTGGGCCAGGTGTGTACCCGTCACATGGGGAATTGTGTTTAAAAACAGTAAAAATCGACCTCTGTGGCACAATCGGTTAAGGCACTTATGGAGCATGTTGCTCAACTGCTTTCTCGAGAGTCTGTACTTTATAATGTTCCATAAGTTTTCTATGGGGTTGAGGTCAGGAGATTGGGGCGGCCATCTCATAACACTCCCCTGCTTCTCATCAAAGTATTCCTTCATGAATTTTGATTTGTGACAGGGAGCATTATCCTGCATAAAAATGAGCTTGATGGGGTCGATTTGCACCCTTTCAGCAGAAGGGAGAAGACAAGACTGTAAAATTTCTCTTGTATTGCTCGCTCCCTGGGGTCTTTTTCAATTTTCTCTTTAAGAAACCAGTTCCATGAAAAGAAAAGCATCCCCAGAACATTATACTGAACGGATGCTTGACAGTATTTTAATGGTAAATTCAAAGAGCTTTCAAAACTTCTTCAGTCGGATTTTAGATCGCTTATCCTTTGAATTTAGCTCAACTTTCGTTTCATCGCAGAAGAAAACATTTAGAAAAAAAAAATTACGTGAGTTACTTTTATGAAACAGCACTGTATATATATATATATATATATATATATATATATATATATATATATATATATATATATATATATATATATATATATATATATATATATATATATATATATATATATATATATATATATATATATATATATATATAGTTTTAAAAACAAGGAATGTATTGATTTTAATTTTAAAAGTCTCTAAGGCCCTTTTCAACCAACATCTCATCAGGAGACAATCGTTGGATAATTAATCAACGAAAAGAATATTAACGACAATGAAGAGCAAAAAGAGGGGGGAAACACACTAAAATAACAAACAAGTGTATATACTTGTAACGAGGGGAGGGGAAATAACGTGTAAATAAATTAGCGAGGGACAGTTAAAATAAAATATCCCCCAACTGATTAAGAGACTTTACAAATTCTTTCTGCCGGCAGACCGATTCCAAAATCTTCAAATGATTGTTGGAATCGGTTGTATGAATAATTTTAAACCACTCTTTTTTATACGACTTGGCGCAGGCTATATTCTCAACTAAATGTTGAGCAATAGCCAATTCCATATTCATGGGGGGAAGATAGCATATTCTATCTATCTTACCAAGTCGTATTTTGGAAGGTACATGTTGATTGATTCTAGTTTCCAAATGTAAGGTTGTACGCCCCACATAACCAGCAGCACACTGGCAATTAAATTCATATACTAAATTACTCAATTTGATGTAGGGCAATACATCCTTGCGAAAAGACGGAAACACAGACCTAGTTCGAAAAATGCTACGTAAAGCAACTGATGGGAAACAACCGGAAACCGACTTGCTAACCTGCTTAATTAAGCCCTGACCCCTATCCCCAATCCAGGGAATCTTCAAATACACAGGACATTTAGAAGGCCCCTGGATTTTAGGGGAATGAAATTTCTTAGTCTTCTTACTAATAATATACTCAATAAGGGCCTCCGGATAGCCGTTACTGAAGAAAATCTCGCTAATGTTTTCAAATTCACGGTCCAATCTAATAGGAGAACAAATTTTAAGCGCTCTATACACCAAGGTTTTAACAAGATTAATTTTCCTTGATGCAGGAGCAAATGAACGCCAATTCAAATAGAGACCCGTAAAGGTGGGTTTACGATAGATGCTTGTAAGAAAACCACCTCTACTGCGCTCAACAAAAAACGTCCAAAAAAGGCAGACAATTGTCCTTCTCCCTTTCCATAGTGAAGGACAAACCATTGTGTAAGGAGTTGAGCTCATTAAAGAACTCAACAGCCTCACTTTCATTAGAAAAAGTTGCAAAAGTGTCATCGACATACCTGACATAAACAAACGGTTTAGACACTTTGCCAAAAAGTAACATCTCGTGGTAGCCCACAAAAATATCAGCCAATGCATGGCCAAGGGGACTGTCCATCTGGACCCCATCCACTTGACTATACATAACATTATCAAAACTAAACTCCACTGAACTGGTACATAGTATCATAAGTTCTATAAATATATCCTTAGGAAAAAGAGATGGAGTAATGTTACCTTCGTATAAAAAGTCTGCACAGATATCAATAGTTTCCTTTAATGGTACGTTGGTAAACAGACTGGACACATCAAAAGAACACATAAAATCAGTATCAGGGCAAGACTGTATGGCCTGTAAGCGTTCAACAAACGTGAACGAATCAGGTATACAATGTTTAGCAAAAAATGTTTGGACCGGCTGTATGACCTGCAGAAGCCATTGAGCCAAAGAATGTTGGGATGAACCAATCATTAAAAGTATTGGTCTCAATGGAACGTCCTTCTTATGAACTTTAGGAAGACCATAAAGCCTTGGTCTAATAGAACCAGAAGGTCTAATCCTGTCATAAAATTCCTTAGAAAAGTAACCTTTTCTAAAACAAGTATAATAGACGTTTATGAATTGTAATTTCATTTCTGTACGTGTTGTCATAAAACAATTCAACTGGACCATTTTTTTTGAACTTTTCTGAATCATTCAAAATAATCAACATCTTTTGGATGTAATCTACCCGGTCCAGTAGAACAACACCAGCACGCTTGTCCGGTTTACAAATATAAATATCATTATTAGATTTCAAAGATTTAACAACCTTGAATTGAGTTTTTGACCAAACAAAATCAAAAGAGTCAATAGAAGAATTACAATAACGATAAGCCAAGTCTTTCAACCTTGACTTCAATGTAATAACGTGATCCGATGAACAAGGAACATGGTGTTTAAGTTGGGAGAACAACACCTCAAATGCTGCCAGTGTCTCCTCTTTATCAATCTTAATCGGAGGAATACAAAATTGCAAGCCCCTCGACAAGACCGCACTTTCATTCTTCTATATTTACCTTCAAATACCAGAGTCAGAGTCAAACCATATCTGGAACGAATAAGCAATGTAAGCTGTTTTTTCAAAATTTAGTGTTAACACGTTGTTTGGCAAATGCATCGCCATTAGCCAAATATTTACAGAAACGAAAAAGTCAAAAAAGGACAAAAAACTTTAAACTTTAAATAGGCAACCATGTCTAAACTTCAGTTATATATATATATATATATATATATATATATATATATATATATAAAATACATAAAAATGTATATGTATGCATGTGTGTGTAAGTATGTTCGTTTTTATTTAATAAATGTCTTTCTTACAAACTTTTTTCTATTTCTCTCGTGTTTTGATAATCAGTATTCAAATTTGATTGATTGATTTTTTACGGCTTATCAACCTTTTGTATATTATCTAAAGTTAGATAATATTTTTATGTTGTAAGAATTTATTGGAGACAATAATGATTAACTGATACAAGACTTACTAATTAACCCATAGTTAGGGTAGTGAGAAGAGATGGATTCATGTCTGTTGCAAGGTTATTTGCGCGCAAGTGAATATAAGGAACCCAACTGGAATTGGAACATGGCTCTCCGATTTCTAATTCCGAGCCGTTAACCATTACTGTACCCGCATAACCAAGGCTTACAGCACGTTATTTCCAGGCGGTCACCCATCTAGGAATTAACCAGGCTCGACTTTGCTTACCTTTGGTGATGGTAAGAGAACTGGTGCTTCAAGGTGATATGACCATAAGCTTAATTGAATTCGAACTCGGACGGCTAATGACAATGTTTAATATGTGATCAGTCCACTGCCGTATACAAAAGTCGTTTTAACCGGAGCAAGATCGAGAGTTGTATGAAAAAGTCTGATTAGATTGTTTGGTCGAAAAACCAGCATTCCAAAATCGTACTTTTGAAATAGACTTCATCAGTTTTTATACTCATTCCCATTTCATTGCACGTCAGAGAAATAAGAGGAGAGGACAGTTGTCGTGTTTCCGTCTATCAACTTCAGATAGACTAGAAAATCAGTTATAGATTTTTTGTCTATTACCAGAGTTCGATGGTAATATGATTTTTTCAGAAACGTATAGCCGGCAACACAATTCTTAAAAAAAAATCGTATAGCTGGGAATATTATTTTTTCAAAAACGTATAGCTGGTAATATTATTGTTTAAGAAACGTATAGGTGGTAATATTATTTTAAAGAAACGTATAGCTGGTAATATTATTTTTTTCAGAAACGCATAGCCGGCAACACAATTCTTTAAAAAAAGACGTATAGCTGGTAATATCTTTTTTTTCAAAAACGTATAGCTGGTAATATTATTTTTCATAAACGTATGGCCGGCAACACAATTCTTAAAAAAAACGTATAGCTGGCAATATTATTTTTTCAAAAACGTACAGCTGGTAATATTATTTTTTAAGAAACGTATAGCTGGTAATATTATTTTTTCAGAAACGTATAGCAGGCAACACAATTCTTAAGAAAAAACGTATAGCTGGTAATATTATTTTTTCAAAAACGTATAGCTGAATATATTATTTTTTCAAAAACGTATAGCTGGTAATATTATCTTTTAAGAAACGTATAGCTGGTAATATGATTTTTTCAAAAACGTATAGCTGGTAATATCATTTTTTCAAAAACGTATAGCCGGCAACACAGTTCTTTTAAAAAATGTATAGCTGGTAATATTTTTTTTTCTCAAAAACGTACAACTGACAACATTATTATTTTTTTTTAAAAAAAACGTATTATCACAGGCCCTGCTGTTGGACGTAGTTTATCGTCTTACCCAGGACTGCAGATGTAATTTATCGTCATACCCAGGACGGGATTTGGGTTTGGGGGTTAACTATTTGCCCATATCTGGGACCCTAACAGGTGCTACACCAGCTGTTAAGAGATGCTTCCACACTCCTCGAAACCTCCTGATCAGAGGCCTTTGTTTTTGGACGTACTTTATCGTCTTACCCAGGACGAGTTCGAACATCGCCGAGGAGCAATGTTACAATGGACTTGTCATCAAGAAAGTCTTTTCTTTTTTACCTTTTTTTTTTATTTTTGACATTCATTTCTTTCGTTGTTATTTGACTTTCTACTTTGCTCGTTACTTAACGGAGAGGTCATACAGACTAAAAAGGACCGGAAGTGCTTCCTTTCGCCACGGAAACCCGATTCATTTCCTTGGATATCAAGTGAACCTCCCGCTGGCTAGGAAAATCTATAAAGACTTTCCCACCAACAAAGATTTAACTCCATTTTGTTGAATTAACCTTTTTCCTCAGAAACCAAACATATTTTTCATTTTCTCTTTTACTTTTTTTTGGGAATCATTAAAACTCTTCCTCCTCCTCCTCCTCCTCCTTATTCTTCTTCTTCTTCTCCTCCTCCTCCTCCCCCTTATTCTTCTTCTTCTTCATTGTCGTCGTCGTTTTCCTCACATATTTATTCTTTTTCCTTTTTCTTTTGTTCTTTTTTCGTTTTTCTCTTTCTTTTATTTTAATCTCTTCTTTTTTATTACTTTCTCTCTCTTTCTTTCACTCTTTCTTATTTTTCTTTTCTCTCCGCTTTATTCGTTTTTTCTTTTCTTCCTGTTTTTCTCTTCCTTCTTTTCCTTCTTCTTCTTCTTCTTCTTCTTCTTCTTCTTCTTCTTCTTTTCCTTCTTCTTCGTTTGTTGTCGCCTTTGTTCTTCGCTTTCTCTGTCTTGTTTTCCTTTTTAGCCTTTCTGAACGAACTTTATCCGAATGTTTAATTTGCCGATCTGCCGTGAGACATTCTACCCAATTTCATCCCCTTTACAACAAAGACACATGAAAGCACTGGAAATGGTAAGGAAATAAACTATTGATCTCGAAAGACATCGAGAATTTTACTTACGAAGACCTTTGAATGATTCCCACCATTAAATCGGAATGAATAGTTCAAATTGTCATTACGATTTCAGATAAATCTCTCCTCCATATTATGAGAAAGAGAAAGGAAATGAGAGATTTTATAGAAATGGATGATGATATTAAGCTACGCTATTTAAATCGTAAATGATGAGATTTTGCGAGACATCAGAGAAGTCTATTGATTACCACATTAAGAAAAAGTCATAAAAATTCCATCAAAAATTGTTTATACTGCTTCTTTTTTTTTTGCAATTAACACAGTAATTGATCCGCGCATTCGTCATTTTTATGTAGTTTAGTAGAGTATGACACAGGGCCATAAATATGGAATGCATTTCAATATAGAACTAATTATATTATCGCCATTCACTGAGATTATTAAAGTAACGGTAAAGGTTAGAGCAATAGTTATTACCGCGGTATGACTTCAGATTCCAATCTAGTTTCTTGTGTCCCCTTTCGTTATACTATTCTTGGGAAAGGTGTGAATCTATCTCTTCTCCCTACTATGGGATAAATAACAAGCTCATTAGCCGACTCGATCTACGAGGAGTCCTCTGGAGAATCCAACAATTATTATCTTTCCAACACGACACTTAACAAATAATATAGAAAATTGATCTGCCATCTAAAATATTTAATGGATGGCCGTGCGGAGCGAAGTGTAATAACAAGACAGTCAAACACTAGATGACAAAAAATATGGTTTCTGAATAGGAGGATTGTGCATTTCTTCCATGTAAGAAATGAATGCTTTGAAAATAAATATTTAACATTTTTCAACCAATGGATTGCGTTCCCTTCAACAATAAAAAAAAAAAAATACTTCGTGCTCCCAATGAAGGGTATTTAAGCAAATTTTCTAGATAGGAAAACCAGTTAGGAGAGATAGACGGCAACAGTTCACGAGGCGCTCGGTTTAAAAGAAACCTTTTTTCTCTCACACGCTTAGAAATCACATTTCTTTCATCTTAACAACTACAAACAAGGACTTTAAGGATTTTAACACTCATAGATGTTAAGAAAAATTTAGTTGTAAAAAAAAGAATACGTAAATAACAATATCTTATATTTTTTCATTTAAACATCTTTTTCGCTTTTTTCTCTTATATAGGTTGACTCAAATACGCATCAGCCACAAGGACTAAGGGTCACCATCTCGCAAACCTAACGTCAGAACAGTGCTAATGCGCGGGGTTGTTAATCTGAAAAGCTTTTATCCTAACCCAATGTTATCGTTATGAAAACTTCGTTACTGTCAAAGTGCGCAAGTATAAAATACTATAAATACACTTCATGAGACATTTTGGTCGGCGATTGCAACAATTTTAAGATAGCAATAAATTACTCGAAGAATTAATAGAAACAGGACTGCGATTGTTCTATGTCGATAGAATCTTTTCAGGACTGAATAATGACGCTATGAACTTAAACCCGACTAAAACATTTTGATAAATAATCCTTGAAACATTTTGCTCCAACCTAATTTCCTGAAATACACAATTTAGCTGAAAGGTGGCAGAAGGTCAAGGAATTTCGGTGAAATACTTTGAAGATTAAATAATGATGCTAAGAAGCTATGAAAAAGGGAAGATAATCTTCATCTTTGAACGCGTAACCTATTTTGACTTTGTAAAACTAATTTTCACCAAATACAAGACGCAAGAGGCACTCTATGTAGAGGCCTACTGAGTGAGGGCGTTGTATGAACATAGGAAGAAGAGATAGAAAGTAAAGATTATGAAGATATGTAGGAAAGATAACAGTTGGCCTATTAAAGAGGTTAAGATTGGAGCGATCAGGGAAGCATCATCTCGGGAGTCTGTTTTACAAAGTAATGGTTCTAGGGAAGAAGCTGTCCAAACGAAGATACTTTCTTACCAATAATGGCCTACGAATGGAAGAGGGATGATTTGTTTAAAGTCGGAACTGATGTTGTAATATTGAGGCAGATCCTCACTGGCTGCTTTCAACTGATGGCCTTGTGCCAGTCTAATCAGAGTTTTGCGAAATTTAATAAAGAACCGCCATTTTAATTAAACTTTCTCCTCTATTTGCGGCCATTTTGCTATTTCGGCAGAGCCTGCGTGAAAATTTCAAAAAGTAATCCGAAAACACTACATTTGAAAGATTTGTTGTTGCATTTCTTGAAAGTCTTGTCACGCATCGGATTGAAATTCCTCTCAATATGGAAAAAAAAAAGAATTTCTCTTCCTTGGAGCAGATTTAATAACACTTGTACGAGTCTAGTTTTGACACATTTGCTTGAAGAACTATATTTTAATTCCAAATATATCTGCTTCATGAAATAACTCTAGCTAGAAATATATTCCCTGCTTGGAGTTGATTTTTAAATACTTTTGAAGATCATATTTCGAAGACTCGGATTCATTCATATTAACAAAATCCGTAAAAAATCACCGTAAAGATTCATATGCATTTCCCATGAAGAAAAATAATTATTTTATCTACACTTAAATATATGTGTCTCTATCTTTTTAGTTAATATGTCAAGGATGTTTATGTGTGTAACAGTATTTTTTCTGTCTATATCTCTGAGATGAGGTATTATGATTACTTGCATTATTTACATTATTCGGACTGTTATCCTCATCTTCATTGACATATTCACAACGTTTCGGCCGTTGTAAGCTCCGGCCTTTATGTCTATGTTTCTATATGTATCTGTCTATATCTCTGAGATGAGGTATTATGATTACTTGTATTATTTACATAATTCGAACTGTTATCCTCATCTTCATTGCCATATTCACAACGTTTCGGCTGTTGTAAGCTCCGGCCTTCTTCAAGTGATTGCAATTTAGAACCGAACACTTTATTTCGTCCACCAGAATAGAGTGTTCTATTTCCACGTGCCATGCCTCTTCCGGATGTCTCCTTGAGTCTACTCAATGGATTTAACCAACGTGGTTAGATCCAGTGACTAGAGTTATGATTTCAATAGCAGGCCACCGCAGTTGTGAACAAAAACATGGTGAGTTGAGTTAAAGGGAAATAACTTAGACATTCGGAAGAGGCACGGCACATGGAACTAGAACAATCTACCCCGGTGGACGAAATAAAGGGTTCGATAGAAATTCCAATCACCTCAAGAAGACCGGAGCATATAACGGCCGAACCGTTGTGAATATGGCAATGAAGATGAGGATAACTATCCAAATAATGTAAAGAATATAAGTAAGAATTTTGTTCTGTCACTTACTGAACAGGTAAGTTTAATTATGATGAATTGGTCAACCCAACTGCTCATCCACTCCTTCTTTAGATTAAACCACTGTCAATTTTGAATCTGATAGTTAAATTATTGTTCTGCTATTGTCTGACAAGGTACAATATTTATGGCAGGTTATTTTTCCCAAAGACTCATACAACATATCTAAATTAAATTTTAAATCCCCGATTCCGAGATTAGTTCAGTCCTAGGTTTAAGAAGACTGGCGCAAGGTTTCGCTGATTGAAACAAGCTATACCACATAAGGTAACTTGGAATTTTTGCTGCAATATATATATATATATATATATATATATATATATATATATATATATATATGTATGTATGTATGTATGTATGTGTGTGTGTGTGTGTGTGTGTGTGTGTGTGTGTGTGTGTGATAGGATAAGTAACAAATAAAACGTTTATAAATCTAGCATGTTTCACTCTTATAAAAACTGAAACATGTTAGGTTTATAAACGTTTCCTATTTGTTCCTTATTCTATAATATATATATATATATATATATATATATATATATATATATATATATATATATATTGGCATCTGTGGGGATCACTCATATCATAGTAGAAGAAATAGCCTCGTATTCACAAGAAATAAAAACATACATCGTAGAAAATAAAACATCCAAAGGGATAACAGTGAAAACCTGGTAAATTGTACATTCATTTCATACAATTTATTTTTTGTATACTGGTGTGTGTATTTTGGTTGCAAATGTTTCATGGTTGCATGTGATAAAAAGGAAAAGTCATTCCGTATTATTACACGCCATATCACAGAGATAGAAGTTGGACACGTGTTGACTGTCTCAAGGTTGTTGGCGAAGAGATTGAATTCAAGGTATTTTGGCAGTATGTATTTATTTCCGACAGGAACAGTTTTTGTTGCATGCTGGGAGAATTATTATTATTATTATTATTATTATTATTGTTTATTTATTTAATTTATTTTATGCAACATTTTAATGTTAATGTTTTATTTTATTAAATGTGCGATCCAAATATTTGCTGACGGTGTAACCGAATTTTTGACTTCCACTTCCCAAATTTCATCATGCTCACCACACAACGATAAACACTCATAAACATCCACTAAATATCTACCTATACACACAAACATTTATAAATAATTAAACAACCTACGTGTCAACACTAATGATAATAATGATTATAATAATAAAATTTAATGCAACACACACCAATATAGACATTCTCCTTGCACACCAGAAATTTCCCAGTGCAGACGAATTTCTTTGATAATAAAACGATCCAAATAATGGCAATAAAATTTAATACCAAATTAATAACATAAATCAAATCCACAGGCAATACAGCCACTGACTCTGTCGGAAGTTATCACATGTTCAACCAGAAATTTAATACACAGAGATATATAACCACATTCCACATGCTTTCTCGTTACCATTTTCAGGAATTAGACACGCGCACTGACACTCTAAGACATACATAAAAAAGGCTCACTAGAATTCAGACACACTCACACACTAACGCCACGAAAAAAAATGAACACGTGATATCGCACACTTCCGTGGTCTTTGTTTCCTGTTCAGGATGGATTTCCGGTCTTTTCTAATGTCTTCTCATTCCCTTTCACTCCCAGTAGCCCCTTGTATTTTAGTGGCACTATCGCTTTGTTTGGATGAATTGATTAAAAATATCATCAACCCGACCTTTGAAAAGAACGCAACATAGAATTGAAAATACCGAAACATTGTGTTGAAGTTACAATAAAACAAAACACAAATATGTCAAAGTTCAGGAATTTCTCAATTTATTTAATCCTTCTGCCACTTTAATATATATATATATATATATATATATATATATATATATATATATATATATATATTCCAAATTCAAAAGTTATTTTATCCTAGAGTAAACGCCCTATTTTTTTTTAAACTGTGAGTCATTCGAGAGACTTGTAAAAAGAAATGTACTCTCCGGCAGAGTTCGAACGTGCGACTCCCTTTGTAGGAGAAATCAGCGTCTGATACGGCGTCCTTTCTGCCCCAAGTGTTGTCGACCGCTCTAAAGCGTCAGACTGAAGTACAAATATTAGCGTTCATTAAAATAACGTTTGGATTAATAAGAAACTTTATGTGGTTTAAAAATAAAATACAGTATAAATAGTAGAAATAGATTACAGTGTTAAAATGTTAACTTTTGTCCATTTTCTTCCAATCCGGAAGTTGAAGGACGATCGCTTCTGTGGGTATCTACCAAAGATCCGGTACTCATCAGCTTCCAATGACAATTTCTGATTCTTTTGGCATCTACTGAAGCACGAGGTCCGTAAAACCTGAGACTCTATCTCTGTACATGTACCACGGGCTGCCAAACTTCGTAAGCTGAGCATGTTCATAAAGTGTCCGCTATTTTGCCATTCTGAATTACACTTGTCACTCTGGAATAAAAAAATTGAATTAATGGTAATATTTTCTTATTAAAAGATATTCTTCCCTAATTTTCCACTTCTACTTTACTGATTGTAACCGAGGTGAATATTCTATTATAAATCAGGTCAGTCTACATTATGTATCTCCTCTTACCATTCCCCATGTCTAGACATTACTACCCTCTCTCTACTTTCTTCTTTCTCTTCCTCTTTCACTTCCTATCTTGCCCTTTCACTAATTCTTTTAATCTTTCTTTCTTTTTTTCCGTTTTTATTTCTTTTTTGACTTTGATTATTTTTTCTGATGGGTTTGAAAATCACCCAAATTAATCTTAATTTGTAGGGTGAAATGTTCATAATTTTGAAGTACTATTAATCCCTATTGTATGCAATATATATATATATATATATATATATATATATATATATATATATATATATATATATATATATATATATATATATATATATATATATATATATATATACATATATTCTACAGAATATATAAATAGTCGAGCCAAAATACAACAGATATGGCCTGAAGATTGTGTTGAATCATAAAACAAACTATTGCCACTTGCTGTTCTTTATCATACATACAAAATGCAATGGGTAAATTGTCACCATTTTTAATTTCGCGCATGCGTGTTGTTTGTTTTTGATTTTCTTGATTGCATAGTAGTAGAGTCAGTTGGGCACCATCAATTAGAAAAAGAAATTTCGAAACGGTATACTGTACTGCTTGATATTCGCGCATGAAGCCCCAATACGAACATCTCAGAGTGTTTGGTTGTCAATCTAAGGACAGTGCAGAGGAGGCGAAAAGAGTTGGACGAGTCTAATGGTGATTACGAAGATACACAGATCGGAAAACTTACTCTAATCGTTCTGATAAGAAAAGAACTGCCAAATTTTTGGTGAAATCCAGGCTATGATTGACCACAATCCCTCCAAATCAATCACGTCCATAGCCAGTGACACAGATACGTCTGAGATTCTTATCAAACAGTGCATGAAGAAATTCGGTTTGGTTTGGTTAGCTTTTCAGCATATCAACCTCAATAGGTCATTTAATGCCGACAACTTTTTGTTCCTGGTAATATTTTTGTTTTGTCAAAAATCTATTTTTGGAAATATTTTTTCTCAAAATTGTATAGATGGTAATATTTTCAAAAACGTACTGCTGGTAACAGTTTTTCTTTCAAAAACGTATTGCTGGTAATAGTTTTTTTTAAATTTATTTCTGGTAATAAGTTTTTACAAAGTATTTCTGGTATTAAAACCTATTTTTACAATTTTATAATGCTTTTTACCTCAGTTTCGGGGTTAACTATTTGTCCATTAGCTGGGACCCTAACACCAGCAATTAAAAACCTCCTGATCAGAGGCCTTGCTGTGGGACGTAGTTTATCGTCTTACCCAGAACGCGGATGTAGTTTATCGTCATACCCAGGACGGAAGAAAATCGGTATTTCTCATATAATATAAAAGAGGGTAATTTTTTTTATTCCAATCCATAAAGGACAAGAGAAAGAACCGTGCCATGAAGGTTTTGAACAAACACAAACATTTACTTCAACCAAATATGCTTTAGTTTTGCTCAGACGAGAAACATTTCTGCCAGGATAAGATGGTTAACCCATGGAACAACCGTAGGCTTACTGTGTCCCCCAAAATGTACAGAGAATAATGAAAACCAAATATCTAATCAACATCATGGTGTTTGGAGGGATCACTTGTGATGGCGATGCGGTGCCTCCATTCATTTTCCCATAGGACCTCAGACTCAACACAGAGGAGGAAGTGCTGCCCTAGGTCAAGAGGGTGGCTGCCGGAAGACAGGACTCTGCACCATGACACACAAGCAGGAGAACTCAGTCATGGCTGTCAGACAATTTCTACGACCATATCACCTCTTACATCTGGCCAGTAAAATGTCGGGGCGATACAAAGACGACACGAGACGTGATAAACTTAGCAACTTCATTATTCAAGTTCCCAGCATTCCCTAGTGGGACCGGAAGTGCTTACAATCATCGCAATCAATGTTATTGATGTTGTTATAAGCAGCTATTGAACTTGAATTTTAATGGTGCAATTAGGGAAATAGTTTTCAGACGAAGAACTGGAAATTAATTTATTTAATTATTAATTTAAGAATTATAATTCATCAGAAGATTCAAGCAAGAAAATATCCACGGCTAATCTGGATATGTGCTTTAAATTTGTCCGCTTTTGTTTTTTATATCAGCAAATAATAAAATTTATATTTCTTTTTAATTATAAATTGTAAAAGATATTTAATAAACGTTTCATATTTTCAGATTCCCGTTGAGAGAATTGTAGACATCAGGACAATAAGATTAATAAGGTAAGTCCCAAAAGCTTATTTCAAATGTGACATGATGTATTCGTAATGTATGCGGTGTCTTCCTGATTATTATACATGACTAGCATCATGGCCCGATTCAAAAATCCTACGACTCATACAGCAATCGCTATCACTTGACTTCCTTGCCTTTAAAGGAGTACCCTTTGCCGTGCTGATGTTGCTACATGCCTTACTTCTTGCCTATCTCACACTGCGAATTTTTCTAAGCTCTATACTAAACATTAAATCTGTTACGAAAAAATAACTAAACAAAATGAACACAAAACGATAAGCTTTAAAAAAGGACTCATAACTGGAAAAACAGAATGAAAAAAGAATGTTAACAACAAATACTTTTTCACACCCAATCAACTTCTGCGGAATCAGAATCAACGTTGAGTTTAAGCCAATTGGAGTAAAGTGTCATGCAGATTTAAATTTTTCCCACTTGTGACGAATGCAGCTATCGATATTTTTTTGCATGCTAGCATGCTAGTTAACATTCGTGTCAGTCAGCTGTTGGCTCTCACGCTGGCCAATAAAATCATCCTGCCTATTCGTGGCAGCCAGCTCTAGGCTCTCACTCTGGCCAGTAGAAAATGGCCGCAAACTACATGAAAACTGCCGTAGAAGCATGAAAAAATCGATTATTTCCACTATCGATGTGAGTTGGGAAATGCAAAGTCGGTGTTGGCCTTCCCGCTATCTTGGAGCATGTGCATGTAAATTTTGGTACAAATCCGTCGAAAATTGCGGCCGTGCATTCGTTACACACACACACACACACACACACACACACACACACACACACACACACACACACACACACACGTCCTGCCTTTTATAGATTAGAGATTAGTTAGAGATTCACATGCATGAAGAATTTCTCAAATGAGATGTGTTCTTCCGATTATACTTTGCAGAGGGGATCCCTTTTCTAATGTTGCTCGTGAAGTTCTAAGGAGGGACTGGCTTGTAAGAGATCCAGTATCTCCACACCAAGTTTGTAACATTTCATCATCACTGATGAAATTCTGAGTTTTCTTCAGGCTACACGAACGGTTGTCTTCTCAAAGAGGACGCTTGTCAGGAACATTTACTGGGACACAAGCATAATCCATTTTACCAATTGGAACGAACGCTAAAGACGCTATACAATCGAAGCAGTATTTTCCCGGCCTTGTGGGTGATGAATTGTTTTTCACTCTACAACCTCTTTCCCACATATGAAACATTGCTAGACTCTCACTACTAGCAGATGGCAGATGATCAGATGAACTACAATCCTTGAATCGATCAGTCCAGACCTTTGCTGTTATGAAGCGCCAGCCCACATACAGTGAGTCATCCTCATTCCATTCATATCATGGTGGCGAGGAAGAATTTCCACTTACTTTCATACCCAGAACTATTGCATTATGGAACGGACACCCGAGAGAATGCTTCTGGGATCATGACTATCTTAAACACTTCACGTCGAGAGCGAACCATTATATATCCTACGTGTCCTCATAGTAAGCACTTCTTGCGACCTTCCTGTGTGACCTTAAAAAAACTTTATTTAATAACACTCTACCTTGAGTGGCTCTTGGGCTTGTATTGTGTGAACTATTGTAAAAAATGAAATTCCAGACCAATTTCCACGTCAATGTATTTTTTATGACACAATAATTCTTTTACTGTATTTCCAATTATCCAATTTTTTTTTCTGCAGCTCTCGATAACTTTTCAAAAGAATCTCGGCTTAATTCATTGGCGTATATTGTTCCCATATCTGTACGTGTCACGTCCAAGGTTAATCCGGTGAAGTTATCCAAGAGGTAATAGCAAATTCTTACTCAATAGGCCGGGGTCTGCCTCTCTGTTGCGTTAATGTAGATCTCTGAAGTTAACAAAGCTATCGAAGACTTGAAGTTCTTATACCTATATTTAGCTAGGATTACTCAATTTGTGTTGCAAATTGTGATAGATATATACCTATATTTCTCATCATTTATCGTTATTTCATCTTTTACTTTCTTTCTTCCTTCTTTCTTGACTTTTTATTTCTTTCTTTTCATTTTGCTTTCTTTTTCTTTTTACTTTATTTTTCTCTTTTTTTCTCACTTTAATTTCTTGCTTCCTTTTTACTCTTTCGTTTTTCTTTTTACTTTTCTTCTTTCTTTTTACTTTTCTTCCTTCTTTTTACTTTTCTTCTTTCTTTTTACTCTTTCTTCTTTCTTTTTACTTTTATTCCTTCTTTTTACTTTTCTTCTTTCTTTTTACTTTTCTTCTTTTTTACTTTACTTCTTTCTTTCATTTTAATTCTATTGTTTTTGATTTCTATTCTTTTCCTAATTATAAAAAAATACTTTTTCGTTTTTCTGATTTCTTTTTCTTTCATTTTACTTTCTTTCCTTTTAATTTATCTTTTCATATTTATTTATTTTATTTTCTCTTTTTAATTTCGAAAAATTCTCTTTTTTTTCTCGTTCCTTTTTCCTTTCATTTTCATTTCTGTCTGTTTTTACCTACTGTCTGTATTTGTTGACTATAACAAAGGGAGAAAAAAACAGTAGTTATTTTATTAATAAACTGTTATTTTTTCTCTGCAAGTAATTTCAGTATCTGACGGTGCTCGTGCGAATTTATTATGATCATCACTCCATTGGCTATAACATGCTTTCAATGTGGTCACGTGACGATATTGTAAAATAATGTTATTATACTGATAATAAACCACGATTTTATGATAAAAAATGCAGAATGCACACAGGCCTACAAATTTCTCGATTTCGAAAACGAAATTGCTGTCATTTAATCATCTGAGAGGTTCATTTTTTTTTCCTTTCATCAGTATGCCTGATGCTAACCTCCAGAAGAGTGACTAATTGTGCCTTCTTGGTTTAACGTTTTCCGCGAAGAAGAAATGGAACGACTATACAGAATCAAATGCTATGTCTGCTACTACGAAAGTTGGTTTACTGCTTAGATTTAGATAATTATTCCTGCTAGATATAAGTTTAACATTCGTCCATGAATTAAATTTTCCTGATATGTCTGGTCAGGAGCTTCTCTTATGTATCTAGAGATTAAAAAACGAGAAAAGAAAGAAATAAAAAAAAGAAAGAAAGAAAAGAAAGAAAGAAAGCAGGCTATGAAACTATATTTTACATCGCCAAACCGTAATGGATAAAACAAAAAATTTTAAAAAATTTTCTCACTGAAATATCAAAATAAGAAAATACCTGTCATCTTTTAAGATGACAAGTATTTTTATTACTTTGATATTTCAGGAGGAAGATTTTTAAGATATTAACATTTTTAAAATAAGAATATCTTACAGAGACAAATATCACCTTTTAAACGAAACAAAAATATCCGATTAATTATTTATGATAAAATCTTTTGCTAACCGAAAAATACAAGAAAAAAGCAACATAATATTATAACATAAACTAAAAAGAAACAACAATATAAAATATATATAATATAAAATATATAAATATATATAAAATATATATAAAATATAATATAAAATATATATAAAATATATATAAAATATATATAAAATATAAAATAAAATACATATAATATAAAATATATATAAAATATATACTCTAAAATATATATAAAATATATACTATAAATATAATATATATATATATATATATATATATATATATATATATATATATATATAAATATAATATAATATAATATAATATAAAAAAACAGCATAATGTTGTAAGATTGCAACTCCAAACAAAATTCTCTTTATTTTGCTCACACAAACCTCTTTCATATAATAATTTGTATTTATTTGACGAGAGTGCAAAGATTACATGTTAAAAAACTTCCGACAAATAAAAGTTCCGTAATAGTCGATATTACTTGCACTTTGTTAAAATTTAATTGCAAACAGAGACTCCAATTTATAAAAACAGAGACTACAATAATAAAAATAAAACACACACACACACTTAATAAGATATCCTTTAGTCTAGAAACGGGCATCGGATATATTCAATAATTAATTTAACAAAATTCTAACACATGAATTAATTCAAAAAACTACGGTACAGATACTGAAAAGGTAAAAAAAAAAATCTTGATTTTGTTCAATGGCGTTGCAGACGTAAAATTCTTCAACCATAACAGAAATGCCAATATGAGATCAGTTCATTATCTCGTTTTTCAACAAATAACATCTATGGTTGGCTCCTGAGAAGGACCATAACTGCAGGAGTAAAAAAAATGATGCATAGATAAATAGATGATGTCTCCAAATAAATCTGGTTTTAAATTCAGAATTTTCCAAGACTGGCTGCTACCCAAGGCAAGAAAACCCAGTTATTTAATCCATAGCTAGATTCATAACTTTTCCAAAAAGATTATCAAGAAGGGAACGAAACAGAATCGATAGAAATTTGTACTCATATCTATATCTATATCTACATATATATATATTGTGCGTATGTGTGCATATGTTCGTGTGTGTGCGTATGGGAAGGTGTGGATTTTGTCGTCCTCTTGATATCAACGCCTTTTTGATTTAGCTCCACTTGTAAGGCAGGAAATGAAATTTTGGTCACGACATTTCTAGAAAAGTTGACGTCTTACCGAGAAGTGACAAGTTGAGAAACGGTGAGAGATTATCAGGATTGTTTTTTTTTTTTTTGTTTTTTTTTTTTTGTTTTTAAGCAGAACTTCTTTACATGAGCGGAGGTACCGCTTTTCTTGTTATAATTCGGCCGATTAATTCTTGGGTCGCCTGAATCCAGTAATAAAATCTCATAATTTGATTATTTCCACTTTTGTCGCTAATGTTAAAGTTGAATTCCCATTATGTCTGTCGATCTACTCTCCAGCCTTCATAGTTTAGTTTGAAACCCTTGTCTTAAATATAATCTTGATTCTGTAATTGATATCCTCATATTTGTTGTTTTAATTATTAAACTTCGAACGGTCTGATTTCTCAGTGCTGTCTTATTTACTAAATGAACATTTGCTAGTTTTATATTTCAATCTATTTATTCATCTTTCTTGTGAAATCAAGGGTAACACTAATGATGTTAACAGTCGTTTCCTTATAAGGAAATATTTGACATTCTTCAATTGAACAGTTAGCATTACTGCCTGGTAAGACTTATAATATCTTTGCATTAAAAGAGTTTTTCAGTAAAATAGTTTTCTCAAATTGGCGATTATAGCTCTTTCTAGTATTGACAGTGGCTTCCTTACTAATCTTTTGATTTGGGGTTGTGCGGAAAGTTAGCATCATTATTTGATTTCCCTGTTTATTTACAAATGCCACCCATTTTAGTTGCTGTTGGAATTCTTTAATTTCTGTGGTTTTTTCTCATTCTTTGTGATTCGGCATCGCCAATCAACAAAATCTGACAAAGAATTTTCTTCTTTAAAACCTTGAGGACTGATTTGCTTGAAGCCATTTTAAACAGTGATTTGTGAAAATGGTTGTATATACCTTCGATTTTAAACATTTCTTAACGAATTGAATACCTTGAATCTGACGAGGATATTTAAGGGGTCAAAGATTTTTTACCTAAAAAACAGTAAGTCTACACCAACGGTCTTGCATTATGTTTTATTAAAAATGTACATGTAACATATTTGCTAAAATTATAATAATATACGTTTCATACAGAAAGTTCCATGTTGTATAAGGACCGCAGGGTTTTCATTACATAAAAAGAAAATCAAATTATTCATCTAATTTCCTGAAGGACGATTGGAAATTGGATTGCTAGCGATTCCGACCGATTTTTCGGCGTGAAGCTTATTGGATATTTAGCCTCAACCATTCAGAAAAAAGAAATTAACAAGGAAAACGGTGACTTGTTCATATCTATTTAAAAAGTTTAACTTTGTTTGACACAAGATCACAATGGCGGCGCGCCAAATGAGGATACACGATACAGTAATAATGATAAGCAAGATTAAATTACTAAATATGGAGAGGCGCCCAAAAGAATAATCCAATAATCTGTATCCTCGGGGTGAAAAAAAGACAAAAAAAAAAAAAGACAGCAATTTATTTTTCAACATAATCTTCTTTATACATTATGAAATAGACAAAGTCCGACAATTATTTTTTAAGACATTTTTTATGTTTATGCGTTCTTTTTATAGATACAAATATTTAAGTAAATGCTCTGTTTATAATAAACAGTATTAACAACATTTTCCGGCCTGAATGCCCGAGAAATTCTCATAGAAAATATTTGTCCTCCGACAGGAATCGAACCTGTATCCTATGCGGAACCGTAATTTAGCTTGACGTGCCTTAACCGATTGGGCAACAGACGAGCGTTCAGTTAGCAACAAATCGACAAAAAACAATAAAACTGACCTTACTAATCTGACGCTCCTCTGTGCACATCCTACGCATGCCCCACCTAAATATTACCATGTCCCATGGTGGGTCATGTGCCCCACGTTGGGAGTCATTGGACTCGACCCAAAAAGTTGTGAATTCAATACCAGGCTACAGCAGTGGTAAGCAAAAAAAAAAAACAAAAAAAACTTGGATAGTTGAGTTAAAGGGAAATAACTGAGGCATCCGGAGGAGGCATGGCATGTAGAACTAGAACAATCTAACCCGGTAGACAAAAATAAAGGGTTCGGTTCGAAATTCTAATCACCTGAAGAAGCGGAGCTTACAGCCGCCAAAATGTTGTGAATATGGCAAAGAAGATGAGGATAACAGTTCGAATAATGCAAATAATGCAAATAAATGCACCAAATCAGATCCTAATTCACAGCTTGTGACACTCAACACACCTGTGTACCCACTTTACAGCCTAGACTAGATTGCACGGTTGATTTGTAGTCCTTGATCATCAAGGGTGTTTTTATTAACACCACGGTATCGTTTATTGGTTCTCTATTTGAAACAGACGACATCGACATTGGTCTGTGAAATGTGGCCCCGTATCACTCGCTCAGTGGTATTACGGTTTTTTTTTTTGTTTTTTTTTTAGGTAGATGGTAGAATTAATGTGTGAAGGAGATCACATGAAATAAGTATCCAAGTTTCTCGTTACGTTCTTGTATAACATATCATTGCTATCTGTGTAAGATTGTAAGGTTGTGTTCTGTTGGAATTAACATGGAACACGAGTGAAAGTAGTTTATTTTGACATGTGTTATGCAAAGGAGCCTTGTTGCATGTCCCTTTTCCCAGTAGGGATAATTTCTTCCAGTAGGATGACGTACTCATCGCATCTGATCAGAGGAAAGCTCGACTGACTTCTTGTTACTTTGTTGTCTCCCACGCACGCCAGTTTTAAATTCCTTTGATCACATATTGGATATGATTCAGACTTCAGAAGCTGCTATATAGTGCAAGCTATATTACATAACTATTCAACACTCTTTTCTTCGTTTCTAATATTTTTTCTGTTTCTTAATACTTTGCTGTGTTTTAGATAAGCATTTTTCACTATACTAATACGCCTTCGAAATTCGGTGTCAGATTTTCCCACTTCTATTAAAACATTTTGAAGATATCTTAATTTTCTTACTTTCTTGATTTGAGGGTTTTCAAATCATAATTCGCATCTTGAGTTGTTCACTTGCTGACAATTATTCATTGTCTTCTTACAATTGTTGCTTAGTCCTTTCTTCCCGCTTTCTTTCATTACATTTTCTGGAAGTTTCTGTAGTTTCGCTTCTGTGTCTTCTGCCAACACTGTCAGCTGCATATCTTATGTTGCTAAGGTAATGTTCGCCGATAAATAAATGCTTATAGTTCTCAAAGGATCGTCTCATTGTAAAGGTTAGCTAAGTCCGTTGAGGAGACACATCCTTGACTTACTACATTTTCTATTTTGGGATATTTACCGAATTAATTTTTCACCGTATGCAGGCAGTTTGCACCCAACATATGTGCTTGAATAAATCTATCTACAAAATATCTAGATTCATGTCGCAATTTCTGGGGTGAAGAATTATCATTATTT
The DNA here is from genome assembly GCA_903632075.3 of Acanthosepion pharaonis. Lineage (NCBI taxonomy): Eukaryota > Metazoa > Mollusca > Cephalopoda > Sepiida > Sepiidae > Acanthosepion > Acanthosepion pharaonis. Next base: position 558,099 of record CAHIKZ030001476.1, on the reverse strand, counting down.
ATACTATTTATATTTGGTCTATTGTTTTCATCTCTGCTGCTGTTATCACAAAATATCGACCTTTGCGCACCCCGGCATTGCGAGGAAGGCCTGATGGGACAACGAAATGAAAATGTACATTATACGGTTGAATCATAGTGTACACCTGAGAAAGCCGTACGGCATAACATCCGAAAACGTCTGATAACAACAACAAAGATGATGACAACAGTTTGAATGTACATAGTATAAATATGTATCTCTATCTATAAAAGACAGGATGTGTGTGTGTGTGTGCGTGTGTGTGTGTGCGTGTGTGTGTGTGTGTGTGTGTGTGTAACGAATGCACAGCCGCAATTTTCGACGGATTTGCACCAAAACTTACATACACATGCTCCAAGTTAGCGGGAAGGCCAAGAACGACTTTGCATTTCCCAACTCACATCGATAGGGGAAATAATCGATTTTTTCATGCTTCTACGGCAGTTTTCATGTAGTTTGCGGCCATTTTCTTCTGGCCAGAGTGAGAGCCTATAGCTGGCTGCCACGAATAGGCAGGAAGATTCTATTGGCCAGCGTGAGAGACAACAGCTGATTGACACGAATGTTAACTAGCATGCAAAAAAATATCGATAGCTGCATTCGTCACAAGTGGGAAATATTTAAATCTGCATGGCACTTTACTCCAATTGGCTTCTTCGCTTGCTTAAACTCAACGTTGATTCTGATTTCGCAGAACTCGGTTGGGTGTGAAAAAGTAATTGTTGTTAACATTCTTTTTTCATTCGGTTTTTCCAGTTACGAGTCCTTTTTAAAGCTGAAAATATTATCAGCAATACGTTAAAAAATACCAGCAGTAAATTTGACTCGCTACAAAAAAAAACATGAAACCTGATCTCCTACAAAGATTCTGTTCATACGAACCTATCAATCTCAGTCTATTCATATCTCTCTGTCTCTCTCAATATATATACACACATTATGAAATCGACAAAGTCCGACAATTATTTTAAGACATTTTTATGCTGATACATTCTTTTTATAGATACAAATATTTAAGTAAATGCTCTGTTTATAATAAACAGTATTAAAAACATGTACCAGCCGGAATGTCCGAGGAATTTTCATAGAAAATATTCGTCCTCCGACAGGATTCGAACCTGTAACCTATTCAAAACTAACATATAGCCTGAAGGGCTCTAACCGATTGAGCCACAGAGCATCGTTCTTTTAGCGAGCTCGATTTTATGAAATGAATCTCTCACGTACATTAATATAAATATATATATATATATACATACATATATATATGTATACATATCTATCTATATATATATATATCTATCATCTATCTATCTATCTATCTATATATATATATATATATATATATATATATATATATATATATATATATGTATGAATCTTTTCGGTATTAAATAACCCATTGAGGTTGATACACCGTAAAACAAAATAAACCATAAACCTAGCTGCAGCCTGACATTAGTTAGGTGGCCTTCAGATGGTTAACAATGCTTCTTCTGCTCTAACAATCGCAATTTGTTTGATTTCTTCTGCAGCTGTCTTGTAATACAAGAAATCTTTATTGAGACTGGCTTGTCTTTAGTTTATTTTTGAGATACTTTGGTCAGGAGACAAATCTAAAATTCCACAATTGGCTACGTATTTTCCTGGCTAGTAACTTCACCTTTCTTCTTCCCGACAAAAGTTTTCCATTTCTCTGTATTCTTCGGCTTTATGAAGGGCAATGGTGGATCTGTTTGAAGTCATTGCGAGACATTTTCTTCTCTCTCATCTACACAAGAACACCTGGCAGTATATATATATATATATATATATATATATATATATGCAAGACTTCGCCCATAGTGCACAGTAAATATCCCTTAAGGTCAACAATAGAACAAGTACTCTATTGTTCTTTTTTGCTTTTGCGGTCTCACTTTTCTCTTCCTGCATAGAAAGTGCATCAATTGAATATTTCAAATTACTTCTTACTTTGTGTCACTACACAAAAGGGGAACTTACATTTAGTTAGAGAGCTATACCATTTCTACCCAAATTTTTCTACGCCATATTTTATTATTGTCTTTTATAGATGAATCAACCTTTACTTAATTACTTAAAAGTAGAGTTTCCATTGTTCTCAGTTTTTACTTGTTTATAATTAATCTTATTTTAATTACTTGTTTACGCCTAACAGTATAAGATATAACAGCCTTAATTTGTCTGACATCCGAAAATGAAATATTGTCCTTATTCATATTTAAATGACTCTTGAAGAAATAATGGCTCTTCTTAAGAATAAGGCTGTCATACTTTGAGTATATTTGTAGATTGTTTAGGGGTCCGTCACACTCGGGTGATATGAAGTTATGTTCTGGGTGATGTTTCAAGTACTGGGTCTAAACTGCCGCTGCCTCTTTTCTTGCGTGAACAGGTCCTGGGTAGAGAGATTAAGGGTCATGCCGGAGATACCCTAATCTCCACATTGCTAAAATGTCCCAATAGGAAGTCAAATTCCGATACACATGATTCCAACACGGTTACAGGAATTGCATGGACGTTGCTAAATACAAGCATGAATTGCTTCAGGGCCTCCGACACTAGAATTGCACTCACGGTTGACTCTCGGGGCCTTTCTTAAACGTTGCTATAGCTACAAGGTAGCGACAGATTTTAATAAAAAAAAAAACTATTTTCTGGCAATACGAGATCCGTTTGACTAATGTATACTCATATATAAATATACACACACATAAAGAGATACATACTTCTTCAGAAACAAATAGGATTGAGGACAGAGACAGTCTGCCAGTGTTTTTTATAGGGATATATCGAACTATGTATGAGCGGAAGAGTCTAAATATTTTGGGTGCTGGCAAATATTTTGAGTATCTGTCTATATTTATAAGTATGAGGTATTATGTACACTATTTACATTATTTCAAACTATTGTCCCTTTTTGTCGCCATATCTTTATATTTTCATCTTCCAGTATCTATGTATTTCTGAGATGAGGTATTATGTACAAAAATTTACATTATTTCGGACTATTGTCCTCATTTTTCGCCATATTTATTACAACGTTTCCCCCTTCAGTATCTCCTCATATTACGCTCCGGCCTTTTTCCTCAAGGACACGTGGCGCAATACATAATGAGAGGACCCAAAGAGTAATTCAATACCAAACAAGGCAGTGGAGAACTTTCAAAGGGGAATTAACAAGAGATAACTGATAACTGGCATCCATTAAACATGGCACGTGGAACTAGAACAGTCTATCCAGTAAACGAAATAAAGGGTTCAGTTCAACATTCCAACCACCTGAAGAAGGCCAGAGCGTAGAACGGCCAAAATGTTGCAATAAATATGGCAACAAAGATGAGGACAATAGTGTATATTTTGACTATATCTGTAAAAACGTTATAGATCCTGATTGTTTCAAAGAAAATTATAAAAGAATTTTTTAATACAAGTAAAAAATTATCTACCTTTCATCATATATCTTTGGGTTTAGCACACTGCCATCTGACTATAGTTGGGACAATTGTGGTCACATGTTTGAATTTTGAACTTGATCGCTCCAGTTATGTTGCTGCTGTTACAGTGTAAACATGGCCACTCTACTAGTAGTGTGCACCATGAAGGGACATTAGAAATATTAACATAAATCAAAAAGAATGTAATATTCCTCAAATAATGCTAAACATATCAAACTACTATACCACAATCAAATGCATTCTAAGTATAAACAAGATGAAAAAAGAACATTTCATAAGTACTAATATATTCCCCACTGATCCCTGTAAAAAATCAAACTAATTATATAATATACTAAATTTAACACAACTAACTTAATCATACGCAATACCTCTTCTCCGTCAACTAGTGTTTTGGAAAACAACAACATTGTATATCAGTTTAAATGTACTTTCGGGATTGTATCTCCGAAAACAAATAAGTGCATATATTGGCTTGACGGCCACAAAACTATCAAGACGTCTTACACTTCATTTATCGGATACAAGCTCCAATGAAGGACATTTAAAAACACTTTTCTGTCCACTTTCACAATACAGGAAATTATTTATTGACAACACCAATATACTACACCATGAAAATAATAAACAAAAATTTCAAATTCTCGTGGACTTTTATATCAAAAACAACCACCCAACACTAAACAAAATGTATTATGAGTATAGCAGCAATGTCTTAAATGCATTTGAGGACTAACATTTAAAACCAATTTGAAATTTACCATCTCTGGCTATTCCCCTTGCACTAGGAACAAAACATCGTAAATACAACGGTTGATTTTAAAATAATTATAGCAGAGTTCGCGCTTTTTTTTTTTTTTTGTAAAATCACCATCACAACGATCACGGTTACATTAAGTTTAGCTTCGCAGTTCACCCCTGAGGATGATCTCAGACGAGATGGAATGTACTCGGGTTAACAAAAACTACGGCGTTTTCCTTGACGAATTTCATCCTAAAATCAAGAAGATAATTAGAAAACTAGAAAGGATTATTATAAAAATACATAAAGATAATATTTCTATAATAAGTTGTATGGATATGACTTTGTGACTCTTGGTTTCAGCTTTTGCGATCATCAGACAAACTCATATCCATACAACTTATTATGTTAGCTCTGTCACTGATATTGAGCACTTTCCACTAAGTACCGCGCATATAAAATAATATATAATACCTCCCCACAGCTATGGGTTAATTAGTAAACCTTGTGTCACCAAATCACTATTGTCGCCTCCCCAAATTCTTCCAGTCTAAAAACATTTTCTGGCTTTAGATAACCTGCAAGACGTTGGTAAACAGTAATAAATGGATCAATCAATAAGTAAACGAAGGCGCATTGGAATAGCAAAATATGCCTTTCAAAAGTTAAGTAAAATACTAATAAACAAGACATTTTCCTTAGAAACAAATAAAAGAGTACTCAGCAGCTGTTATATAATATCAACTATTCTATATGACAGTGAGTGTTGGATAATTTCCTCAAAATGAAAAAGAGGAGCAACTGAAAATGAAAAATGCACAAAGCAGGCTTGGAAAATTTGACACTCACAACGCATACTGAAAGCAAGTACGCAAATGGGAAGCAAACAGCATAGAGTGTGTATAAACAGATGGCAGTACAGGGAGGTGGAGTGTAAAAACGTTAAGATCTAGAATGGCTAGGAAATTGTGGAGAGCCATTGTTGCGGACAACATGAAGAGGAGAATTATTTTGTTTACAGCGGGGGGGATATTTATTTTCAGAGGACGAGGCTAGTTTATCATCATTAACCTAAGCTATCTTAAAGATGAGGATGAACATGTGTAGGAAAATCATTACAGTATGTGGGGCCGGTGGAGTAATGGATAGCGGCCCGGAGAGCCGAGTTCGAATTCCAGTCGAATCCATTACATTCACTTACGTGCTAAAACCCTTAGGAAAGGTATGAATCCTTTTCTTCTCCCCGCAGAGATGGGGGGGGGGGAAGAAGAAGAAGAAGAAGAAGAAGATTCATACCTATTATGGATAAATAGCAGAACAGACCTAATATTGGGAAATAGCAGGGCAGATCGGATGGATAGCCTTGGATGGCAACTGATCTACCGCAAAAAGAAATGGCAACTTACTACAGGAAAAAAATCTGCCTACGCGTGTATAGCTGACGGATATGGGACTGAGCAAAGTCATTGGACAGGAGGTAGGTGTTGGTGAGTGACCAGTTATTTAAATACTTTTGATCGACTTCTGGTAGACATTTGTTTATCTGTTCTTTGAAATAATCGGGAAATATTAAATATGGCATAGTTTCTCCGTCAAGATTTGTAGTTGGACACTACTACGCAATAATGTAAAGTTTTCTCTTTCGTTAAATGTAACTTGCCGGCTGTTAAAAATTAGATCATGTCTTTTGTATATTTTGAGTATCAGACTTTCTTTCGTTTTGTTTGTGGTTCTTTCAAACTGCTGCCATTTTGTGTCAATCAAATCGACAGACAGATTGGTAAACATTGAAAAGGAAGGAAACAAAAAGAGAATGAGAATAAAAAGGAAAAGAGAAATAAAATAAAATGTCCATAAATCATAAAAAAAAGTTCAGGAAAATCCGTCAGGCGGCAGTTGCCATAGAAACTGTTAATAGAGGATTATTTTGTTTTCGCTTTATTGTAATCGATGGCTTCTTATCATAAGAATAGTTCTCTAACAACGCTGAGAGATTTCAAAAGGCTTTTTGAAAGCGGCACGTGGGGATATCAATATCAAAGTCTTTTAATTTGGACAGATATATATATATATATATATATATATATATATATATATATTGTGAGAGATCCAGAAATCCATTATATTATTTGGCGTTTAGCCAGCAGTTTTAATTCTTACATGGCTTCGGTATTTTCCACGCAGCCTCCCAGAAATAGAGAAAGAGTAAAGGAAAAAATGAGAAAATAACGTAACTAAGCTGAGTAAAAGCGCTGGAATTAGTTTGTTAGATAGATAGATAGATAGATAGATAGATAGATGAATAGATAGATAGATAGATAATAGATAGATAGATAGATAGATAGATAATAGATAGATGAATAGATAGAATTAGATAGATAGAAAATGAAATAGATAGATAAATAGATAGATAGATGATAGATAGATAGATATATAGATAAATAATAGATAGATAGATAGATAGAAAGATAGATAGATAGATAGAATGAATAGATAGATAGATAGATAGATAATAGATAGATATGATAGATAATATATAATAGATGAAAAAATGAACAGAGATAGATAGATAGATAGATAGATAGATAGATAGAAAGATAGATAGATAGAAAACGAACATCTATAGATAGATAGATAAAATTTACAGATAAACGAACAGAGATAGATAGATAGATAGAAATGAAACATAGATAGATAGATAGAATATAGATAGATAGATAGATAGATAGATAGATAGATAGATGAATGAAAAGAACAGATAGATAGATAGATAGAAAATGTAGATGAGATAATAGATAGATAGATTATTAGAATAATTGTCAGATAGATAGAAGATAGATAGATAGATAGATACTATAAATAGATAAATATAGATAGATAGATAGATAGATAGATAGATAGAAAAAGATATGATACAGAGATAGATAATAGATAGATAGATAGATAGAAAACAGAGATAGATAGATAGATAGATAGATAGATAGATAGACATGGATTGAGAGATGAAACGACAAAGATAGATAGATAGATAGATAACATAGATAGATAGATAGAAACGAACAGAGATAGATAGATAGATAGATAGATAGATAGATAGATAGATAGATAGATATGAACATAGATGAGAAATAGATAATAGATAGATAGATAGATAGATAGATAGATAGATAGATAGATAGATAGATAGATAGATAGATAGATAGATAGATAGATAGATGAATAGATCTATAGATATAGATAGATAGATAGATAGATAGATAGATAGATTGAGAAAACGAACAAAACCCAAGATAACAGAGATAGATAGATAGATAGAAACTGATAACGAACAATGAATATAGATAGATAGACAATCAACCGATAGATAGATAGATAGATAGATAGATAATAAATTATAGATAGATAGATAGATAGAAACATTGATGTATCAACGTTTAATACCTGTAAATAAATAGATGATAGATAGATAGATAGATTAAATAGATAGATCGATAGATAGATAGATAATGATAATAGATAGATATCTTAAAGAAACAGGACATCTTCATCGATTACCGATAGAGATAGATAGATTCTGAAGAACCATAAATAGATAGATAGATTCATAGATAGATAGATATATAAACAATGAACAGAGATAGATAGATAGATAGATAGATAGATAGATAGATTCATAGAAAACATGGAAATAGATCAGATAGATAGATAGATAGATAGACAGATAGATAGTTCTTCTCGTTCTGATATATCAAAATAACAAGATTTAGATAGATAGATAGATAGATAGATAGATAGATAGATAGATAGATAGATAGATAGATAGAAAAAGAACAAGATAGATAGATCCCGATAGATAG
>CAHIKZ030001476.1:512500-537500 GCA_903632075.3 Acanthosepion pharaonis | reverse complement strand
AGATAATATTAGTGGTAAATATACACATACATATGCAAAATATATATATATATATACATACATACACATACATATATATTTGTATGAAAAATAATTCTAAGAGGATAGAATTCAGGTAGAACTCAATGTGCAGGACAGAGTAAGGATATAATAAAAAAATAAAACACTAATATTCCAATAGTGTTTAAGCAAATTTTTTTTTATATATATATATATATATGTATATATATATATATATATATATATATGTATGTGTGTGTGTGTGTGTGTGTGTGTGTGTGTGTGTGTGTGTGTGTGTGTATAAATAAAAAAAAAAAACAGTAAGATATATAATCCGGTGTTCTTATAGATATTTTTTTTTTACAAAATAGTGCTCAATGTAAATTTACAGAGCATTAATATTATAAATTAATTGATTTAAAATATGTTTTTTCATACACAGTTCTAACCATGTTTCAAAAAAAGAAGCTAAAAAGCCCCGAATTTAATTTTGCAATTAAATTAAAAGCATTAGTTCCATTTCATCCTCAATATAATTTTTGAGTAACTTTTAAAAAAAACTTTTTATAAAATATTTTTTGTCATGGTTAGAACTGTGTAGCGGAAAAAACATATTTTAAATCAATTAATTTATATATATATATATATATATATATATATATATAATATGGACATATATAATATGGACATATGCACCAACACTCCATCGTGACTGTCAGTATCACACGTCAAACGATGTTTTCGCATGAAACACTTTAATAACGGAGTGTTGTTTGGAATCCCTCTCTATCTTAAAATCCCCCAAAAATTAAATACGAATACGTGTTTTGATGTTTGTATATTTGAATATCTTCTTGGGGGTTTTTGTAGGTAACCTCAGATAACAAAAAATATCTTGATAGCTATTCAACAGGAAAACGTCTTCAGACTTTGATGAGATCTCCTTTAGAAATCACTCCGGCGTTAGAAAAGTTTGTTGCAAATGAAACTATGATACGCGATCACGCTATTGTTATAAAATATGATTAAGCAGTTGATTAATCTTTCATCAAGTATTGGTAAGCAATATCTAGTTCCTATGTAATGTTAAATATGTTCTTATTCTATCCACCTTGGGTCATTTTAGAGCAATATCATGAATTAGACTATATATATATATATATATATATATATATATATATATATATATATATATAAATAAGAACATCAAAGATATATAATCCGGTGTTCTTATAGGTATTTTCATTTTTACAAAATAGTGCTCGATGTAAATTTATAGCATTAATATTATAAATTAATTGATTTAAAATATTATTTTTCCGCAACACAGTTCTTAAAACTGTTTCAAAAATTTTTAATTTTTGAAACTGTGTATAGAAGAAAAACTGCAATTTTTAAATCAATTAATTTATAATATATATATATATATATATATATATATATATATATATATATATATATATATATATATATATATATATATATTCAACATTTTAAAAGACGATGGACATAAGAGTAAGACTAATCAAAATTAGACAACTGAAATTTTTGTCCATCATGTTGAATCAAATATAATCTAATGTTAATTATGTTTTATGAATATATCCTGAAGATGGTCTACTAGACTGAAACGCCCGACGTTGACATTATATTAACATTAAAACAGCATAATCGCATATTAGGATTTTTGTTTGTTTTTTTCCGTATATTTTTCTTCATACTGTCGGATCTATATCCATATATTTGCTTCCCCCTTGTATTTATACACACACACACACATATATATATATATATATATATATATATATATATATATATATATATATACTATATATGATGAAATATATATATATATATATATATATATATATATATATAGGTGACCAAAAAACGGGAATTTTTGAAGTGCATATTACCAGACATGAGCAAGTGGCAACACTGCGAGACAGTGGCCTTGAGCAAGTAAAAATTTCGCCATTTAGAATTCAAGATGAAATTCCCAGTATCCCAGCTGAGATGTTGCAGCAGTCAATGAGGAATATCACCAGCAGATTTCAAGAATGCATTCGTACAGGAGGACGCTATCTAGAGGACGTAATTTTAAAAAAATTAAAATTCCATCATTGTTTCTTAAATGGCATGTTTTAAGGTTTCAATTACTATGAATAAAATATTTTTCTTCCATCACTTTTTGTTTTATTGGATTGTTAAAAAGTTCCTGTTTTTTTTGGTCACCCTGTATATATATATATATATATATATATATATATATATATATATATATATATATATATATATTATAGCGATGAAATATAGCTTAATACATATGAAACAGCTGACATAAACATTTAACACATATTAAATGAAATAGGGAAATTTTCGTCACTGACCATCCTGATGACATCAGTTCTTGACTTGTTATATATGATGATGACACAACCATATCATTAGGCCTCAATAGTAAGTCTAATCAATTCGGTAAGTTTAAATTGTCTGCTGACCTGAAGAATGACCTACGGTTAACTGGGGCAAGGAATGGCTTGTTAATTTTAACACTGGCAAAACGAAAATTCTCTCTATCAATCATCTGAAAAACCATTTCCTATATCCCGTCAGCATGGCTGATGCTAATCTTCATGTAAGGGACTCGTTGCGTCTTCTTGATCTGACATTCTCGACTGACATGAAACAGAAAGATTATATTGAATCAATTTCAAGGTCAGCTGCTAATTTTTCTCTCCTAAATCTATCTTACATATATGTAAGTCTACCAACATCCATACTTAAAATATGGCTGCCACATTTTACTCAGAAAAAAATCGAAACACTTCCTGATAAATGGCAACAAGTGAATATATATATATATATATATATATATATATATATATAATTGAATGAAATGTAATTTTACTTTATCACTAGGTGTCGCTAAGCCTTTCTTCAACATTGAATTAGATTCCGAGTAGTGGATCATGTATATATATATATAATTAAGTAATTCATAGTGTCTAGAAGAATCCTCAACAGAATGTAGACAGCACTTGACGGCCGTTTCGTTCAATATTTGAGACTCATCAGCAATGCGCATCCACTATCGAGAATTGAAACCCGAAAAGTTGCGATATGAGGCAAACGTCATAGCAACTGTACCAACAGGAAGACGAAGCGAATTAGACTCGATATAGCGCCGCTCGATCACATATTCCGTGGTGGAACTCATCTGAGTTTTTCTTTTACCCATAGGACTGTGTCCCCACGAGCCACGATTACTATCACCAAGCCGCTTCATCCAGAGCATTAGAAGCCGGTTCAAGCAAGGATATGCAAGTGATAGAAATTATTAGGAGATTTGAGATAATTATAATTAAGTAATTCATCGAGTCTAGAAGAATCCTCAACAGAATGCCGAAAGCACTGGACGGCCGTTTCGCAACGACTACCGAGAATTGAAACCCGGATTTGAAACATTATCAGTTAAACGCCATACTAACTGTTCGAACGGGACTTGGTGACGAAGAGGAAGCGAATTAAACTTCATATAGGACGACACTTCCAGGGCTTTCGGCATTCTCTTGAGGATTCTTCTAGACTCGATGAATTACTTAATTATAATTATCTCAAATCCTCCTAATTTCTATCGCATATATATATATATATATATATATATTTATATATATATATATATATATATATATATATGTATGTATGTGTATTTGGTTGATAAGTGACAGTTTTTAATATTGTAATCTTATGTAATGACGGATTTGCTTTCTTTCACTGGTAAAAAAGTATCAGCGTTGCGTTGCTTTATATTTTTATCTAAGGAAAAATTTTGCATGGAAAACTTTTCGACCCAAAAAATGCGAGGGAAGTGAAAGAAAAAAAAAACTACGTAACGTTTGACGGAGTCATAAAAAGAGAATCACTGTTATCGGTTAATGGCCTGTTACTCTGGCATCTGATTGCTTGACATTCTTCGAAAAATCGAGAATTGTTAAAAGAAAAAGGAAGATTTTTACATTTGTAAAAATCGATCTTTGCGGGAAAAAATTCGCTTTTTATGACTCGTCACAATTTTTTTTTTCGTTTTCTTTAAGTCTCTCTCAGTCACTTAATCATTTTCTTTTGTCCTTTTTTTTTCTTGAATTCCTTTCTTTTTTTTAGTTTTTTTCTTTCAGCTTTTTTCTTCATCTTTCTAATTTCCGAGTTTTTTCGTATTTTTCTTCATTTTCGTATTTTTCTTCATTATATACCCCCTCCCTTTTTACCTCAGAATCTTTATCTTTCTTTCTTTCTTTCTTTCTTTCTTTCTTTCTTTTTTTCTTTCTTTCTTTCTTTCTTTCTTTCTTTTTCTTTCTTTCTTTTGCTTTCTTTCTTTCTTTCTTTTGCTTTCTTTTTTCTTTCTTTCTTTCTTTTTTCTTTCTTTCTTTCTTTTGCTTTCTTTTTTCTTTCTTTCTTTCTTTTTCTTTCTTTCTTTTGCTTTCTTTTTTTCTTTCTTTTTCTTTCTTTCTTTCTTTTTCTTTCTTTCTTTCTTTTTCTTTCTTTCTTTTGCTTTCTTTTTTCTTTCTTTCCTTCTTTCTTTCTTTCTTTCTTTCTTTTTCTTTCTTTAGTCTTTCTTTCTTTCTTTTTTTTTCTTTCTTTTTCTTTCTTTGTTTCTTTTTCTTTCTTTCTTTCTTATTTAACCATTTATTGAGCAAGATTTTTCTTTTTCTTATTCTTTTTTCTTTCTGTTATGCAACCAATACTTACTTTTCTTTGTTCTTTCTTTTATTTCTCCTCTTTTCTTTAGCTTTTATTTCTATCCTGCTATCTTTCTTTCTTTTAATTAAGCTCCAGTTAGTGTCTAAATTTTTCTTTCATTCCTCTTTTTTTTTCACTTGTACATCATACAAAAACCTTATGGCTGTTTTTGAATTTGAAAAATTTTGAACATTTTCTGAATATTTTTCTACTCTCTCAAACTACTTTGCAAGTCATCTGTCAGCATTTCAAGTGCAAAAACTTGGTGCCTCTTGACATCTCTGATGCCTATTTGGGTGCAGCACGTACAATACAAATCGATCGATCGATTTGCCTAACAGCTTATTAATCTTTTGCATGTTATTTAAAACCAGAAAATATTTTTAGACTATAAAAAAATTATTTTTGATATAATGATTATTTACTAATTAACCCATAGCTCGGGGGAGATGTGTTGGATTCATAGTTTATAGGCATTTACACGTAAGTTGGTTGGTTGATTTTGTTTAGCTGTATATCAGATTCTATGGGTTATTTAATGCCGAAATCTAAATATTTTGAATGCAGTTGTCGGCCTTCAACTAAAGATAGAAAATATAGTTGGTAACTTTATTTTATATAAAAATGTATTCCTGGTATTTTTGCTATAAAAATGTATTTTTTTTTTATAGTTTCATATTTTTTTAGTGGGGGGGGTACTATTTGCTCATAACTAGGACCCTAACAGGTGTTATCGTCCCCGGGTCAGGGTGGACCTGGGAACAACAGCAATAAAGAGGTGGTTTCACGTTCCTCAAAAACTCCAATCTCCCGATCAGACGTCTTGCTGCCGGATGTCAGACACAGGATTTTTATTTACGAATGCAATTGGAACTCATCCTCCGATTTCCAAACTTGAGCCGTTATCCATTACACCATCCACACATCCAGATTTTCAACATTTTGCTATTCTCAATCGATTATCCTTAAAGCGACATTGCTCAACTTCGGTCATCTTACAAGAACCGTTGTTTCAACCTGATATGACCTCAAGCCCAATAAAAAAGAAGAGTTACTACTATCACTACTACTACTACTACTACTACTAATACTAATACTAATACTACTACTACTACTACTACTACTACTACTACTACTACTACTACTAATAATAATAATAATAATAATACTACTAAAGGAAATAATGATAAAAATGTAAAGAGAAGGGAAAGAGGAAGAAAAGAAAGGCGGAGCATATACAGTGTAACCCGGATATAAGAGAAACCCGGATATAAGAGAAACCAGGATATAAGAGAAACCCGGATATAAGAGAAACCCGGATATAAGAGAGATTTTCTCTGGTCCAAAATTAGAGCTGAGATGAGGTATTATGTACACTATTTACATTATTCCGACTATTGTCCTCATCTTTGTCGCTATATTTATTACAACGTTTCGGCCTTTCAGTATCTGTCTATATTTCTGAGATGAGGTATTATGTACACTATTTACATTATTCAGACTATTGTCCTCATCATAACAACATTTGAAGAACATGGAATCCAGATAGCAGACAATCTCTGGACAGCTAGCAAAAGGTAACATATTGAAGAAGCAAAGGCTCACCAACATCGAAATTGTGGAAATTAAATGCTCAGTGGAGAATGGGCTCGTAACTAATCAAACAAATGTATTCATAAACTAATCTATTTCTGCTGCTCATAAACCAGCTAATGAATTTCTAAGGGCCACACTTGAAATGAAAAGTCATTGCAGAGATCACATCTCTACGTGACCAAGATGACACTTTACTGAAATAAATTCTGAACTAGTACCTAATCATCACTTGGCAACCATTATACGACAAAACATCCTCAAGATAAAGAAAATAACATAAATAAAACGGTAATATTAAAAATAAATAAATCTGTCGTAAAATTAATCCCAACTACACTCGAATACTATGGAGATAAACTGACTCTACTCTGAATAAGCTAACATGTTCTGCTGGATCTATAGCGACTGAAGAATGCGGATTGAAAATCGAGAAAGCAAATGCCAAAAGGAATGACCATAAAAAACAATGTGGACTAAAAGACTAAACGGGCAAATGAAGCAAACAAGAGTTGGCATCACCCGTTTAACGAAAAAAAAGTCGAAGAAAACGTCAAAAAGAAATAATAGAATCAATATAAAATATAAGCCGCTCAGAGATAACATTAGAAATCCAATTGAAATAGTTAAGCAATAATATCAACTACAGATCAAATGTCTGACAAGGTATAAGAAGAAAACTGCCTTCTATTAACATAAACCTTTCAAAAAAAAAAAAAGATACCAAGCCATTTTACAGAGAATTTGGTCATAGTAACATTAAATTTGACAAGTCAACATATAATTCAATAGAAAACCTTTGGATAGAAATACCTGGAAGCTTTGACACGCATGCACACTGGATGGGTGACCAAGAATTTATGTCCTATATATGGAAACACAAGTTTGGTCAGTCATTACTGCAGATGTATTTGAGATTAGCGCTAGCAAATTCCCATAGATGGAAATCTCTTGGGATAGACAAAGTTCCCAATATTTGGATGCACTTGTGGAGGATTTCACCACATTAATTTAACTTTAGATTATGAAACGTGGAAAAGGATAAGCAAAAGACATCGTTACCCATAGAATATGTATTTAACAAAGATGTACAATATCAAACAATGATGAAAAAGAAAGCATTCCTTTAGGTAAGAAAAGGATGAATAAAACAAGAGTTGTCTCTCTTTAACTGTATTTTTAGTATTCCAAACTTCACTGGAAGAATGTTTATGAGAGTTTTTTATAATGACTGTTCTCAGAAGATTTGGCTCTGTAAGAAAAGATTATGTGAGTGTATACAAGGTATGTTCAGCATGTGAGTCGTGTGTGTGTGTGTATGTGTGTGAGAAGGTTGGCGCATGGTTTCAACTGTCGTGGATTCGTTTGGCAGCTGAATTCTCACTAATTTGCTCAAAAAAATTCTTGCTTATATAAGTTACTATAGGCTCCAGATTGTTGTGCGGGAAAAGTTACTCTTCACGTGCAGTTGATTTGATTGGTTGGCATAGACTAATCAGTGAGTGAGTTTTGAGGAGACTTAAGAAAACTTCAGTGATCTGTTTCTCCCAAAAGTGCACAAAACTGACTACATAAAAATAGATCGATTACAAAATTCTTCCATTGCTGCGATTTGTAAATTGTCTATAATAACATAGTGGTGATTAATTAACCAATGAATGCTTGTCGTTGTATGTGATTTGTATTTGTATGTATGTATGCATGTTCGTGCGTAATAGATCCGCACACACTCTGTACCAAATATCCATAATGCACTGGCCGATATCTACTCCAATGATCATGAATAGTCCTGAGACATCAACCCTCGTTGTTAAGTGAAGGCTTAACTTACCTGCTTATTAAAGATAGACAAAGATTCTACCAAATGATAGACCTATAGCAAGCCTAGCCGCTACCAACAAAATTCTGGTAACAAAAATCACGAACAGAACTTAGTTATTTCTGGAAGAAAATAACCTTTTTTTCTGAAGAACGATGCAAAAAATGACCAAAACGGCACAAGGATTAAGTTTTGATTAACAAGATGATACTGGAAACCTTTAAGAAATTCCGTAGAAACTTAAGCAGTGTCTGGATAGATTAAAAAAAAGAAGCTTTTGTTAGTGTCATCCATGACTGGATACTTAAGGCTCTACAGAGCTATAAAATTTCATCCCAAATAATTGAATTTATTAAGACCCAGTCTGTATGCCTGGAATACATCCACCATAGTTCAAAACACAAAAGGGGATTACGAAAATAAATAATGTAAGCTCCAACTGCAGGATTTTAATAAGGGTGTTCATTTTCAACATTACCTCTTCTGCTTTGCTTTTTTCCCCTCCGTTTAAATTGCTCACCTATTCAAACAAGGTCTACCAAATCTACGAACACACCAGGAACCACCTCTTCGACATGGATGACCTCAAAGCTTTATGCGAGAAATGACAACGATTTCAAATCCCTACTGGAGATAGTAAAGGATTTCAGTGATGATATATGGAATATGCCTAGGTAACATTTCAGGCAGGAAAATGTATCAATTCTAAAAACATAGTGTTAGATATCAACACCTCCATCAGGAACCTACAACAGGAGGTTTACAAATACTTAGGTATTCAAGAAGGAAGTGGTAAACCTTAATCAAAAAGAAAAGATAATATAAGAAAAGAATGTGTGGGGTAATAAACAGAATTGATACAATAAATTCGCTGCCAATAGCGATTGTTACCTATTGATCTGCCGTTATAAAATCGATCTTTGATGATACAGCATGTATTGATTCCAAAATACATAAGCTACTAACTCTAAATCGCATGACCTCCCCACTAAATTTGGTCTTGATAGAATTAATTAACTTAGAAAAGCCGGTGGATTAGGACCCATTCAGTTAGAAATATCTTTTAAAATATAAATCACAGGCCTAGTAAAATACTTCAAAACGACACCAGATAAATATCTGAAGGCTGGGAGGACTAAGAATACTTCTATCATTAAACAAAGCCAAGAAAGAGGAAACTCCTTGAATGTGATAGACATTCAAAACTACAAATATCTTGAATCTTCCATCGTCGTAGCATAAGTTACTGGCAAAAGCTGCTCTTGAACAAAAATGCAGATCTAAACCCTAGTATAGAAAGTACCCAAAGTATTTAGATGAACCAGGCATCAAGGTTCGCCAGACACATCAATGGCTTAGAAGCAGTGGTCTTAAGTGTTGTGGGGAGGCCTTATTATGGCAGTAAAAAGTCAATGGCAGCACAAGGCCAATTAATGCCTACATGGCTAAAATCAGCAAAGATGGCTAAAATCCCACCTGTCACATAAATTTGATGAAACTGTTTCCCACGTAGTATCAAAGTCCCAGTCTTTGTTGAGAAAGAATATATTATTAGACATGACAGGTTAGGAAAGTATATTCATTGGTATGTCTATTCGAACTATGGTATTGAATACGTGGTAGAAACACCACCCAAATGATTTCGCAAATGGTGATGCAGTTACACGTTGAAATTTTCCAATTCTCACAGACAGGAAAATTGATGCAAACAGATCGGTCATTGTCATAAAAGATTTCAAAAAAAGGAATCTGCCAACTAAATGATATGACTTGCCTACAGTATTCCACTCTTTCCAAAAAACAGATTTCAAAAACTGTCAAATTCTAAGAACCAGCAAATCGAAGTTACAAAAATGTGGATCCTTAAAACTATGATTATCCCTGCCGTGATAGGAGCGTTGGGCATGACAAAGAACAGAACCGAGAATTATGTGAGTAAAATCGCTTGTTACACCAGCATGTCAGAGTTACAAAAGATTACTTTGTACGGAACAGCACATAACCGCAAAATTCTCTCGATATATACAAGATGTGCCAAATATTTGTGTAGCAGAGATAACTCAATAACATCAATTAGTTGGCTTTTTACTCATCGACATCGGAAGGGTGACTTAATAACTAGGCACTTAAAATTACTCACTGGCAAGATGATACTACAAATAACAATAATAATGATGAAGTGTAATATACTGGGAAGTATGTAAAGGACATGGCTTTGAAGATTTACACAAATATTATTTGTTATTTATTCTTTGTTCTTCGTAGCAGGATATCTGCCAAGAATTCTGTCTGTATCGACTAAACGTATCTTAAAGAATAAAAGGCATGAAAACTTCGTAGGGTCTTTGAGATTCCCGATGAGTACATAGAATTTCAAAAACATATATCAGAATTCTGCGATTTTTTTTTATATCTGCAGAACAGCGAGAAAACTGAATCAAGTTACGTTCCCCTCTCTAAATTGTCACGTAACACTGTTTTCTTTTCTAATCTTATGACCATTGCGATATTCAAGGATGTTTTATTGGCAGGGATTTAGACTTAAGCTCTGATTATTTAAGAAAAGTCTATCCTTAATAGTAATTCCTGGAAATAGGCCCGTAGTCAGTCTTTATATTTGCACGGGTGCCGGCTTTTAAACATGAATCAACACGAATCTGCGCAGTTCTGATCATAAACTAACATATGTCGATAAAATCGATCAATACTTATGTGTTAATTTTGATCGGAATAATCTCAATTTCATTCATAAGAAGAATGATTAGAACACTAAGCTGATGTAGAAACTATTTGTGCCAAATGTTTAGTTAGTTATTCTTTTTCCTTATGGAACATTGGGGAGGGGGGCTCCCTTGTGCTAATAGTAAGACTTTTAGTGGGGATTTCGGATTCATAAGCGCTCCCCACCGGCTTCATGTACCAAATGTATGGAAGCAGATAATATTCTCAGATAAAATTTTCTTTATTTCCCTTTATACAGTATTGTATCATTTTTCAGGGCATAAGACTTATGAGATTTCATGATTTATTTTATAAATTAGGTTTACGGTCGTATCACGTTGAAACATCGGTTCCCGTACGATCACCGAAGTTAAGCCATAGTGAATTAAGATGGGTGACCTCTTGGGAATACCAGCTCCTGTAAGCTTGGATAAGCAGCTGTTGTAATGGATAATGGTTCGGAATTGTTAATAGGTGAGCCGAGTTCCAATTCCAGTTGGGTTCGTTATATTCAGTTACGCGCAAGTCCCTTTGGAAAAGTTATGAATCCACCTCTTCTCCACCAGCTATGGATTAATTAGTAAGACTTGTATAACTAAATCAATTATCTAAAGAAAAAAATTATTAGAACAATAAAAATATTTAAATTAGTAATGGTAAAACGAATCAAACAAAATAAATTATTTTACAAATTAATGGCATTTGGCAATGATTTTAGAAGAATGATCTTAACCTCAGCTAAATAAGACATTCATTCAGACGTCAGTACCGATTTAAAAATAAATAAACACTATCTTGACACGAACACTATTTGTAATACATTTGTGACTGTAAATCAGTAATATATTTTCTGTTTCTTTTTGTTCTCTTTTAGTTGCATATAACATAATATCGTGGCTCACCGGTTCAGACATGTCTGTGTGTGGTAAGTAAACACTTATGTGTTTTGTTGTGGATTCCGGGATGAAATCCAGTCTCAAATGAATGACAAACGCAGGAATGAAATATAGCAAATAAATGTATTGACGTAATAATACAATTGGTAATACGGTTAGTAGATCCAGAAATGCGGTTAGTAGCAATAATAATATATATACAGTCTGGGAAATTCAGTATCGAAGTATGACTTCCTTCTGAGTCTACGTGCTCGCAACTTCGGCTCCTACAAAGCGGTTACCTCACACTGTCACTCTCTCACTGTATCACTTCCTCACTCCCGGGTATTCACCAGCACTAGTACAAGTACACACTGGGCGAGTCCACTTGTATACAAAGGGGTGGACCCCTTAACATGTTTTCCTAACAGAAAGACGAGAACTGTATAATAATGAGTGATGCGGAAAATAGAATTATCAAAATGAGATCGAACTGCAACTAAATTTGCCAATGGTTTACTTTGCCCTGTCAATAATGGCATGAATCCATTTCTCCCTACTCTCACAGGATGACGGAAAAGCCATGAACTAATCTCTTATTTTTTGGTCGGAAAAAAGCATTTAAATCCTGATTTTCTATGTTGATAACTACAAATCGAAGTTTACTTGGGTAAGTCCCATTCTCATAACTATCCTACCTGTCCAGTCAATAGATAAAACATCTGTTGCTGTTATTGTCAACCTTGACAGAAGTAAATAAGAATTATTTAGTTAAGCGATTTCTTCCATGCTTAACTGAAATTTAGGACATGTACTTATTAGGGAAGGGGACATTTCAATGCGTTTATTATATGATTCAGTCTATGAATTATGAATTTTAAATGCTTTTACGTCAAAAGTGAAAATGGAGCAAAATGTGATGCCTTTTCATCATTTAGTGCTTTCTTATTTTATGAAAGAAGTCGCTGTATAAACAGTAAAAACGATATGTGCCGTTTATGGAGATGGTGCAATAGCTGTGAGGATTGTTCGTAAGTGATTTTCTTGGTGCAGAAAGTGAAAATTTTGATGCAGAAGATCGAAAACATTCTGGCAGGACAACAGTTGTCGATGATGACGAAATCAAAACGCTGATTTCGCAACATCATGGAATGAGATTCTTGTTACAGACAAGAAAATGAAAATAAAATAGAAATAAAATGCAAATAAAATACAAATAAAATGCATAGAAATTGAATTAAAGAGTTTAATCAATTAAACGACGATGTATTTATTATTAAACACAAAATAACCAAACGTTTATTCAAAAAGTTTTAAAATATTTAATTTTTCCCCGTCTTGGTTTTATTAAAACACCTGATAATTTACCTTCAATTTCGAAAATTTTATCAGATATGCCATTCCGTAGTCACTTAACCGACTGAACGAGGACAAAAATCAATATATATAATGAGATATGGTGAAATTTTAAATTTTCTCGGCACGACCAAGATGGAATTTAAAAAGATTTTTCTAAGATTAGAAAAATTGGGATGATTATATGTTCAAATATTTGTAACTGACGAAATTATTTCCATATGTTAGAATTGGAAGTCTGTGAGAAATAACTCAAGTTCATGTAAATTTATTAAATATTTCATGTTTTTCACTGACTCAAGATATTTTCAAGAATAGAAATAGATTTTTGTTAAAATCCTGTGCTGACTTTCTATGTCAGATTTGAATATGGTGTGTTACTTATTTTTAATTTTTTGAATGTATTTAAATTCATTTGAATACCACGTTTTATTTTATTTGAAATGTTTGTGTGATCATGTGATATGGCATATTTCTTTTGAGAATTTATATTTTGAAATTTTGAATGTTTTTAAATTGTATTAAATTATGTTGATTATTGATTGTACTAAATTAATATGAAAGCTTCTAAAATTTATAATCTTTTAAAATTTCATTTAATATGTATTATGGCATTATCAAAACAATATATATATATGTTAAGATATATATGTTTATCATAAACAGAGCATTTGCTTAAATACTTGTATCTATAAAATAACAACGTTAAACATAAATAAAAATGTCTTTAAAAATATATTTATAATAAATATATATATATATATATATATATATATATATATCGGAATAACACAGAATGAATAGATAGATTTGAATAAATACAATTTTATGCTCATTTGTTTTGGGGCCTACAATGCAACATTTCGACCAACGCTTCTTCAGGGACCGATCACTGGCACAACTTAAGTAATGAGTATTAGACTGCAAAAATGAGGGAAATTCACGCCTGATATATATATATATATATATATATATATATATATATATATATATATATATATATATATATATCGAAATAAAAAGTATAAAACTTAATATTACGAGACATATTAAAAACAAACGAGTGAAGCAACCGGTTTCGCTCCCGCTCTTCAGGCTTCAACGGGAGATTTAAAATTGACAAAGAAAAATGTACAATAAAACGAAATGTAAAAAAAAAAAAAAAAAAAAAATTATGCAAAAGGAACTAGAGACAAATGACAGCGAGTCCCAACAAGCACTCACGTTGTTTGCACAAAGAAGGCTTGCGGGACCCGATGTAAAGTGCCTCCAGAACTTTTAGATGAAATAAAGAGTGAGACCGGGACAACACGGTAAACCAGTCTTTATTTATTTTTTAAATAATACAAAATTGTGGCACAAGGCCGAAGGGGGCGTAGGGAAAGGTTGGTCTTTCACTAGCTATCCTATTCCTAGTTAACCACAATCGCGACCCATTCATTCATTACAATTACATATTCACCACAAAAAACTCATCCATCATCTATCACTTCATCAAACACTACAATACCTCATATACACAGGGGACCTACCAAACACCCCATGAATTAAAAATTCTAATGTCCATATATATATATATATATATATATATCCATAAAAATTCAATGAAACATAAAATGATGGGGAAGGGGCTATGAAACCCAATAATAAAATCAAAATATCAACCGAAAACAAAGCAAAACCCAAATAATGTTAGTAGGATCCGTCTACCCCTCAAAAATCATGAGAGTGTCCGCTGTATTCTGTCAATAGACAAAATCATGAAGCACATTCACTAACGGAATGGGGGCGGAAATAAATGACGGAATGGGGAAATCAAAAGCTGACTCTGCCGAGATGAAAAGTGGAGACAAAAACAAACTGGGGAGATTGGGAATCTCGACGTATGCCATAACAAAAGAAAAGCCGGGCACAGGCCAGGAACAACACTTATTCACATTAACTAGGAACACAAAATAGGGACTACCTTAAGCAGGATGGGGGTCCATAGGAAACCGCCCCGTTGCACTAAGGGGACTTAAAAAAGAAAATCAAGGCTAGCCCCGTCCACACGAACCAGGCTCGCCAAAGTTACCCACCTTTCGCTGAAATCTGTCAAAATCAAACGCTTTCGATCCGATCTGATTTTCACCCTAAGTTGATGCTTAAAGAACAAAATCAGATCCTGATACGAAAAACGATCATTTCGCAAGATTCCATCTTTTCGCGACATCCACACGACCATTCTCGCCACGGCTAGCAACGTAAAAACACCATCCGTTTTATCGCGACCCCCTTCCAGGTACCTAATCGCAAGCCGGAAGACTTGTTGCGGTTAATCTTGGCCCCTGTCACCTTCTCGTACCGTTCAAGCGCCTTCTGCACCACCTTAATGTCGCTGCAGCACGACACAAAGATGGATACGTCATCGGCGTACGCAGAATCCCTGGCTCGAGCTCTACCAGAGAAAACGGCAATTCCGCGTAGGGCCGGACTGCACGCCTCATCCCTCAGCCGGCGAAGGAAGGGTTCCAGCGCCAAAGCGTAAAGTAAGGGCGACAGCGGGCACCCCTGTCGTACCGACCGAGTCAGCGCAAAAGCGCTCGACCACCTTCCGTTCACCTGTACCAGGGGGAGCGATACAGGAGGCCAATCCACCTGCAGAAGTCGGGTTCGAATCCGGCGGCCTGCAGGACAGCCGCCAGGTACTCGTGGTCGACCCTGTCAAATGCCTTGGACTGATCCAAAATGATCAGCGCGGCCTGCTTGTCGTCTTTTACGCCCTCTATGATCGTGTGGATCAGATGCAGGCTGCTTTGAATTGTTCGTCCTCTCACAGCACAAGTCTGCTCAGGTCCCAACAAGCTGGCGACAACTGACTGCAGGATCTTGGCCAAAATCTTTAACTCTGTGTTTAGCAAAGTTATGGGTATGTAATAATCTAAATCCCGCCCAATATCCTTGCTCTTTTTCAACAGCGTGATCACCGCCCCCCACCCGGAAATCCGGTTGGGGATGGACCCCTGCCGGAACCAGTTGTTGAACACCACTGTCAAAATCGGGACAAAGATGCGCGACAGCCTCAAGTACATTTCGTAGGGCAGACCATCAAGTCCCGGCGACTTGCCTCTGCCGGCCTTCTTCAATGCTAAGTAGACTTCACCCTCTGTGATCTCACCCTCGCAGCTAGCTGCTTCAGTCCGCGAGAGCCGAGGAAAGTCAGCCAAATAGCTACGAAAATCGTCGCCACTGAGACCAGGCTCCTTGGTAAAACGGCTCTCGAAATGCCGCCGAAACGCCTCTCACATATCCTTGGTCGACCTCAGAGCACGCCCCTCCGGGGTAATGACCTCACGAATGTATCGATCGGAACCTCGACGGATCTCTTCCTTGCGCAATTCTGCGCCCATGTTCACGGCCTCGTTAGACATCTTGTTTAACCTATGTCTAACTATCTGACCCTGATAGCGCTTGCTAGCCTCACGCTTCAGGGCCTGCCTAGCTATGGCTATCCCCAGGGAAACCCCCCAGCCACCGCCCGGGAAAGACTATCTTCTAAAGTCATCACCTTTTCAGCCTTATGTAGGGCGAGTCGTTCTTCAGTGGAGAAGACCCTAATCCTATCCTTAAGATTCTCCCACCACCTACTCCCAATAACCGCCCCCACTAATTCCCGCTGCACTACTCTAGTTAGCTGTTGCTGAAAGTCCCTCCTGTCCAGTAAGGAGAGATTGAACTTCCAGGAGGGTTTTAATAATGTTAATCTTGCACTTAGTGGGACAAAAAGAGTCCCAACGCGTGTACAACCCTGTAAAAGTAGGTTTTCTATAAACGGAAGTAAGAAAACCTGTTAATGTGCGATGTACTAATACATCCAAAAAGGCCAATTGATGATTGGACTCTTTTTCAATAGTTAACCTCAGTGCCGGATGGAAACCCTCTTACATAGAGCATTAAAGATCTGCTCTGAGCCTTTCTTGAACGACGAAATTGACTTTATGTAATTTGGGTTATCCTCTTGCTACTGTTAATTCAGTTATCCGTAGTAAAGTTGAAGAGTTCAGAAGTGCCGATCTCTACACTGTCAAAAAATGCCCAGTTTACTTCCGATTACCCTGGATTGGTACCAAATGTGAAAAAATAGCTAAACAAATTTCATCCAATGTTCGTTGTTGTTTTTTCTCTGCTGAAGTTCGGATTATTTTTCAAACTCGGCCTATGTTTCGATCTGCGTGTAAAGACGTTCTCCCTCCCCATCAAACTAATTCAATTATTTATAAATACGTTTGTAGTTGCGGAGCCGACTACATAGGGAGAACAACTCAACGCTGAGACATGAGAATAAAACAACACGTTCCTATAAAAATTAGAAATCACACCCTGCCTTTGAATGGACTCGTCCCGAATGCCTATGGTTCCGCCATATGCGAACATCTATTAAATAGCAGAGATTGTGCAGCCAAATTTAGTGTTGACTGGTTCACCGTGTTGGCCCGGTCTCACTCTTTATTTCATCTAAAGGTTCTAGAGGCACTTTACATCGGGTCCCGCAAGCTTTCCTTGTGTAAACAACGTGAGTGTTTGTTGGGACTCGCTGTCATTTGTCTTTAGTTCCTTTTGCATTTTTTTTTTTTTTTTTTTTTTTTACAATTCCTTTTATTGTACATTTTTCTGTGTCAATTTTAAATCTCCCGTTGAAGCCTGAAGAGCGGTATTGAAACCGGTTGCTTCGCCCGTTTTTTTCTTTTTTTTTTAAGTATATTAATACTTAATCGTAATATTAAGTTTTATACTTTTATTTCGATCATTAAATTTTTACCTACAAAAATATCTTTAAATATATATATATATATATATATATATATATATATATATATATATATATATATATATATATATATATATATATATATCCAAGTAATAGGAAAAGAACAGTCAGATTTATAATGCAATGGTCTTTAGCATTTTTGTTTTATTTTTAATAAACTGCTCGATAGATGGTAGAACATAATATTATAATTATTTTTATAATTACTTTTTTTTTTTTTATGATTATTTTTTATTTATTTTCATTTTTTTAGACATATTTTTAAAAAGATAATTATATATATATATATATATATATATATATATATATATATATATATATATATATTTTTAAAGAAAAACAAACCACTTTAAGTCTCCATTAGTTATAATTTATTTCACCATAGGAAAAAAGTCTTTAAAATTTACACTTTCGAAGGGCAGTATTAAAACTTATATAAGGTGACATAGATTTGGCTCTCAGGATTTCATCATCCTTGGGATTATCAAACGGATTACCAAGATTTTCGTTACTTAATTATATATATTTATATATATGTATATATTTGAAAAAAAACTAAAAGTTCCAAATTAAAAACATAATGTTTTTTATGAAAGTATTTATTTGTATTTGATATTTCAGATCGGCCTCGAGGTCGGTCTGAAATATCAAATATATATATATATTCCCATATATATAAAAAACATTATTATTTTTTGGATTTTTTTTAATAAAAAATTTTTTATATATAATATTAAAAAAATATAAGAAATCTTAAATCATTATGCTATATGTCGAACTGAACCCTTTATTTCGCTCACTGGGGTAGAAATTCTAATTCCACGTGCCATGTATAATGGATGTCAAAAAATCAGTTATATCCTGTTAATTTCCCTCTGAAAGTTCTCCACTGCCTTAACCGGGTATTGAACTCAAATATCTTTGTCCTCAATTACACATAGCACAATTGGATAAAGGCGTTAGTTAGATCCAGTGACAGGACCCAAAAGAGTGTGAGTTCAATGCCTGGTTAAAGTAATTATAAATATTGGAGAGGGGAATTAATTAGAGATAACTAATAACTGACATCCATTAAACATGGCACGTTTAAAAAACATTCTACCTCAGTGAGCCAAATAAAAATTTCGACCTGTTTATTCAACCACCTGAAGAAGACCGGAGCGTACAACGGCCGAAACGTTGTAATAAAAAGGCGACAAAGATGAGGGACAATAGTCCGAATAATGTAAATAATGTACTAAAAAGACGTCTTTTTCTTTTTATGTGCCGTGTCCTTTCAGTAGGCGATCATGGATTTCCACTTCCCCTTATCCATTGTGGATCTCAATAAGTTCCTTGCCTCTGCAGAGAAACAAGAGAATGGCATAACATAGTCTGGTTTTTCCCAGAGTTCTGATATCGACTTGCTTAAGCTTGCCAGTTATGTCTAGCGTTGTTTCCCTTGTCTCTTTTTCCCTCTATTCGACATGTGGGTATCAGATTCTCCAGGCTCTCCTTTCTCATTACGTGTCCCAGAAATTTCATCTGCCTCTTCCTTATTTTAATTATAAGCTTGCTCCTTGTTTGCATTTTCGTCGTTGCTCACACGCTCGCCCCATGATATCCTTAGCATCCTTCTTTCGAATTAGACATCTGCTGTGTCGACTTTCTTCTTTATCTTTGAGGAGACCGTCAGTACTCTTTTGTCACCAAAGAAATCCTCATGTCTCGCAGTACTCTTGCTTTTGGAATGTGTCTTTGGCCATCGCAATCAGTCTACGGATCTCAGCATTGCACCTACCGTCCTCCGTCAGAACACTTTCCAGATACTTAAACATACGGACATATTTGATTTTAGTGTCCCCCGACCTGTAAATCACATTTCGGGTTCATCCTTTTACTGATGACGTATACATTCTGTTTTCTACTAGTTTACTATAAAACACTATGAAAGTATAAATGTATAGCTTTATAGTAAAAATAGAACTATTCCTTTTTATAGGAAAAACAATTTTCAATAATACATATGTGTAAAAAAAATAAATAAATAATTACTAATACTCCCAAGAAAATTAAATTTCGGCATTAAATGACCCATGTAGAGTTGATGTGCCGGTAAACAAAGAAACTTGTTATTTCTGCCTGATGCTTTCCGTCGACTGTTATTATTAGCATCTAAAGATTTGAATGTTTATTTGCTGTCCCAATACGTAACGAGATTGGTAAAATTACGTAAGCCAAGAAAGATGAAAAAAGGTTTTAGCATTTATTGAGGAAAAAACAGTCGCTTCGAATTAAAATTAACAGTGACTGTAAAGAGTTATACATGAATTGAGATTCTTATCGTAGAGAAAGAAAAATGCAAATATTTCTCATCTTATAAACATGAAATTAACAGTTTTTACGTTTAAAAAGTTTAAAGATAACACATTTACTATTGAAGAGAAAAAACAATATTTAATACATAGAAATAAATTAAATAATGTTGAGTAAAGTTGGGGAAAAATGTCACATATCTTATTCCGTAGTCGCTTAAGTGACCGCAGGAGAACAAAAATCAATATATATATATATATATATATATATATATATATATATATATATATATATATATATGATAGTTGAATATTTTATTAACAATCCTTCGTTTATGCATGTTTCCTTAAAAACGATAGACAAGGTAGTACGGTTAAGCTTTTTATTTATTTTTCTTGTGTTCGAACAAGAGCTTTCTTTTCTGAGCAAAGGTGTGTAAGAACTGTTCAAATGTTTTATATTTCCGAGCGCTTTCGGCTATACCTTTAGCCATTATCAAGGATGATTCGATTTTTCTGCTTAATTGAGTGTGTGCGTTATGTGTATGTCTTGGTGTGTAGTAAGGATGTTTTTAATTTCCGAATACGGTTAGCACATTGTGGCTTTGTTCGTAGAAAAATTAAATAAAAATCTTAACCGTAGTACCTTGCCTGTCGTTTTTAATGAAACATGCATATATATATATATATATATATATATATATATATATATATATATATATATATATAAATGTCTTCGGCAAAGTCTTCGAAATTTTTAATCAACGCCGAAGTGGTTAACCACCTTACCTCACGACCTTCTCGCAGACAGGCAATATGGTTTCCGCTACGCCCGATCTACAGCTGATATGCTTACGTCCATCACTGAAACCGTCTACCAAGCCCTTCAAAATAACGGTGAGGCTCGTGCCGTGGCCCTAGACATCTCCAAATCGTTTGATAGGGTTTGGCATGCCGGCCTTCTTCGCAAGCTCCAGGGTTATGGTATTACAGGTCGATTGTTTGACCTAATACAACCATTCCTGTCAAACCGTGTATTGAAGGTCGTCCTCCAGTTCCAATCCCACGAACGCAGGTGTTCCCCAAGGCTCCATCCTTGGCTCCACTCTATTCCTTATTTTCATCAACGACCTTCCTGACGCCATAGATTCCCAAGTTGGCATCTACGCGGACGACACTACAATTTATTCCTGCCTCAAAAACAAATCTAGTGTCGCTGACAAAACTAACCTGGCCGCTCGTCTTGAAATGGACCACCAATCGGTTGTTAATTGGGGCAAGAATTGGCTGGTCAACTTTAACGCTTCAAAAACTAAACTACTCTCTATTAATCACCATAGAGATCCTTCCCTGCCCCCCCCCCCCACCACTAGAATGTCTTATAGTCAACTTCTTGAGAGCAACTCCCTGCGTCTGCTCGGTCTCACGTTGACTGCTGACCTGAGATGGAACAAATACATTGAGTCAATTGCTTCTTCCACCGCGAGGAAAGTTGGCTCTCTGTGCCGCGCCAGGAAATCTTTCTCCCCGGAATCGATACTTCAAATATACAAATCAACCATCCGCCCTTGCATGGAGCATTGCTGCCATATATGGTCTGGGGCACCTTCTGTCTACCTCAGAGTTCTTGACAAGATCCAGAGGCGGATATTTAATATAATTGGCCCTGATCTGGCATCTCGTCTACAGTCGCTCTCTCACAGACGTATCGTCGCCTCTCTCTGTCTTTTTACAAATACTTTCATGGTAATTGCTCCGATAAGCTGCTTTCACTTGTTCCCAGACTCCATGAATTCAAGCGCCCTAAGAGGCTGGCATCCCGCTCTCACCCTTTCACTGTAGAAACTTTTAAATGTAGCCGCCTCTTCTACTCTAATAGCTTCATAACTCGCACCTCTCGCCTGTGGAACACCCCTCCCTATTCCAGTTTCCCTGAGAGCTATAATTACAACTATTCAAATGTAATGTCAATCTGACGATTGCTCCATTTACCTTGATCTATCCACTGAAAGGTCTCCTTATTTTCTTCTATCTCTCTAACATATTGTACAAATCTTCTGCAACCCCCTCTTTCTGGTGTGCATACACGACAGACTCTTTTAAAAAAAAAAAATATATATATATATATATATATATATATATATATATATATATATATATATATATATATATATATATATATATATAATGGACAAAATCCGATATTTTATTTTAAGACATTTTTTATGTTTATACATTCTTTTTATAGATAAACTATTTAAGTAAATATTCAGGCCGGTAAATGTTGCTTAATACTGTTTATCATAAACAGAGCATTTACTTAAATATTTCTATCTATAAAAATGTCTTAAAATAATTGTCGGACTTTGTTCATTTCATAATGTGTGACGTCATTTGTTTACATTTGATACGCCATTAGCAGATATGAATATACGTGAGAGATTCATGGAAGATTGTAGTTTAAAGACAGTAAAATCGACCTTGCTAACCGAACGATCATATGTGGTTCAATCGGTTAAGGTACGTCAGGCTATATGACGGATCCGTATAGGATACAGGTTCGATTCCTGTCGGAGGACGAATATTTTCTATGAAGATTTCTCGGACATTCAGGCCGGTAAATGTTATTAATACTGTTTATTATAAAACAGAGCATTTACTTAAATATTTGTATCTATAAAGGGAATGCATAAACATAAAAATGTATTTATATATATATAATGAGATATGTTAATACTTTAAATTTTCCAAGATGGACAAAAAAGGAATTTCTCCTGAGATTAGACAAACTATGACGATTATATATTAAAATATTTTACCTGATAGAATTATTTCCATATATTAGAATTTATGCGGATGTAATTGAATTTTTTATTTTCAAGTTTGCGCTGTCATGTGAACATATAGTTTTAAGGGTTCTAAGAATATAAATACATTTTGCATGTTTCTAAATTATATAGGATTTTGTTGATTATTGGGAAAATTATTATGAATCGCTTCTAAAATGTGTAATCGCTTTAAATTTGTTTAATAAGTATTACTGCATTATCAAAACAGTAGATAGATAGATAGATAGATAGATATGAAAAGCGGTAATAAAGGGGATAAAGAGATAGATAGATAGACATAGATACAAAAATATGATAGGCTGAGATAGATTTGTACACATAGATAAATAGATAAATGGTTAATAATTGAGATAGATAGATAGATAGATAGATAGATAGATATATAGATTTAGATTAAGATAGATAATATAGATATAAATAGATAGATTTGATAGATATTAGATATTAGATAGATAGATATTGATATGATAGATAGATAGATTGGCCTTGATAGATAGATAGATAACAGATAGATAGATAGATATGAGATATTGAAAATGGGCTAAAATAAATAGATACATACATAGATATAAAAAAAAATGATATAGATATGTAAGAAATAGATAGATAGATGGATAGATATGATAATTAAAATTTGATATAGATATATATATGAATAGGCATATATATATATAAATTATATATATATATATATATGTATATATATATATATATATATATATATATATATATATATGTGTGACCATGTGTATGAATATATATATATATATATATATATATATATGTATAGGATAGATAGATGAGATTCATAAATAGGCTGAGATAGACAGACATGTTTGTATAGATAGATAGATAGATTGTAAATAGATGATAGATAGATATTTAGATATTCAAGATATATATTAAAGGGATAAATTTAGATAGATAGATAGATAGATATGAAAAAGGGGTTAGATAGATAGATAGATAGATAGATAGATAGATAGATAGATAGATATATATTCTGGACTAAGATAATTTGATCTGAACAGACTGAGATAGAGACAATTCTGTGTGTGCTTTTCTATTTTTCTCTCTTCCTGTCTGCCTTCCCCCTCTCTCTTTCTGTGACATTCTATCTCTGTCGGGGTTCCATCTGATTAGCAAGAAAAGCAACTTCAGTCGACAGAGCATCGAATCATCTTTGCCAGAAGAAACAAGACAGATCAGAAATTTAGATCAATCTAATTAGCTCAGTTCGCTTTCGAAAAACGTTGCCCGTAGACATTAATTTCAATGTCATTATCTTTGAAACAACGACAACAAAGACATTTGCATCGTATATAGATGATCTTCTTCTTTTCTCCTCCACCCCTGTCTCTGTTGATGCTTCCGGGTGACTGATGACCGGGAAAATACGGATAATTGTGGGAATTCCAGAAATCAACGAATAAGGGATCTGCACAGATTTCCGTAGGCTTACAAAAACTTCAAACACCGAACGAGATGAAGAAATGCACTGTTATGGTCCAAAATTTATTCCAGTTTCAGCCTCACGTTTTCCAAGATTAACACAGTACAAATGTAATATGACAGGAAAAGGATAAATGAAGGTTAGATGATTGTGAAGTGCCAATATTAGGAGCTCAGTTTTCGAAATCTGAACATTTATTTTGTAACTTGAGTAGAAAAGCAACCATTACATTAATTCTGTTCATTTGTTCTCGGTGGAGAACTATTTTAATCGGAAACAATATGGCTATATTGCGAATAACAATTTAATCTTTTTTCTTGGATTGATAACCACAAACAAGAATTTGCATTATTCGACTCACTCATTATCGTCGGAGAGCTCTGACTAGTCTAAATAATTAATTTAGCTATTTTTTAATTATTTATAACTTATTTATTTAATTTTTTTACAAACATTCGTAAGTATTGATGAAATTTTCTTCTAATAAAATTAT